>LBNU01034024.1:102101-151139 GCA_014162995.1 Artemisia annua
TTATTTTGGACAACAAGATGATTTATATTTTGGAAGGGAACCTTTGAGCGTTCATCTTTCTTGGAAGAAGATCTAACCATGTTACCTCACTATCCACATCAAACGAATCAGGGGAGTATTTGATTTCATTCTTTCATTTTATTTACTTTTACATCTTCTATTTGAACATTGGGGACAATGTTCGGTTTAAGTGTAAGGGGTTAAATGAAGACACCTTAGAAAATACAATTGCGCTTGATTTTTGTTTGTTTGATAATAAATTTGTAATAAAACCGAGAGAAATATTTGTTAGGGCAATTTTAGCGCCAATTTAAATTTTTTTACAACATTTAGAAGTGAAACCTTGGTCTTAATAAGCGTCTCATGGATAGGAAATTATATGACTAGCACAAAACCGTATCACAAAAAAAATTTCCACCCCAAATATGTGAGGTTCACCCCTAGAATTGGTAGGAAAAGCATCAATCTTTGATGCTATGATGTGTGTACCGGTAGCACTTAGATTCTAGAACTTGCGTTAGGACCATCTCAAATCCACAAGTGAGACTACATTCGTGTAGTTAGATCTACTACATGATAAGAGGCATTAGGATTAACCCTTTGTTTTTACACCCGTGTTTTTGTTATAATTACATTGGCTACATTGGTCAAGTAATTCTCCCACACCCTTTGCGATGTACCCATTTTTGGTACACGATACCCCTAGTACACCCCTCCGAGCCTATCTTTTCGTTTCGACCTTTGAGCATCTTACTCAAAGTGAGAATTTGTTACACCCCACTTAAATGTACACCCAAATCGCCTTAGCCTACCTTGTATGCACTCACCTTTAGTGCATTATTGTGACAACATTTTGTTAAACCCTTTGTTAATTATCTAATCGATTACATGGTTGCTAAGTCGAGTCATATCCTTGTACATATTGTTTTGGGACGATTGGGACTCATGGGTAAAGTACTAGTGTAATGGAGTAATGGGGAAGAACAACATTATTACCCCCATATGTGCTAAATATTTTAAAAGTACTCCAAGTTTTTCAATTATCTTAATTCGAGTCATTAGAATAGTAATTGTAAAGTTATGTAAAAGTTCAAGTGTAAGGGGAGAACCGAGGCCCCTATGATGTATTATTTTGGATGGTCGGGCAAGAATGTATGCAAATCAAAAAAAATAATAATAAAAAAATCAAAAAATCAAGAAAAATACAAAAAAATGTGAAAAAGAAAAGTAGAAAAACATACGGACTACCATCCTGTTTCTTTTATGTTTGTTTATGTTTTTGTTATTTTGTTTTTAGCTTAAGATTGAGTCGAGTCTTGGCTTAGCAACATTGTATAGTGCATGTATTTGATCATGATAATTAACTCGCCACCATTAAAATACCCTTTATTCCAACCAAACCGTGTTTATCATATCCCTACACCTTACGTTACAACCCTTTGGAAAGCCCTCTTTGATAGTTTATCTTAGGTGCTTACGCCTAGTGGAGGAGTAATTGATCCTCTCCCAAGCCTATGGTAATCTATTTGCTATGACAGGTAGTGAGAGATATTTTCCGTTTTCATTTATGAGATATAATTCTATGACACTTGAGAGATGAGAGTATCCAAACACTATTTGTGAGGTGCTAGTGTATGATTTCCGTGCTTATTATGATTAGGGTCGAATGACTATTTGTTGTAATTACTTTTATATTTGTGTTAAATGACCCCTAACTCATATTTTGATTGGAATAAAAGCTTATTTGCTTGAGGACAAGCAAATCTCAAGTGTAAGGGTATTTGATGAGACGAAAAGTGTACCCGTTTTAAGGGGTCATTTAAGCCCTAATTCGAGTAAATGTGATCAAATATTGCCCTAAATCGTTCCTTTTGTCATTTTAGGTACTTTTGAGAAGAATTCTGGAAAACATGCATATTTGGACGTTTTTGGAGCATAAAAGTGAAGAAAACGACAAAGTCTCAAAAGAAGCTGGAATTCCTACCTGACGGCGTCAGAGTCACAAGGTGACGCCGTCAGCCAACGTTGACAAAGGAGTGAAATCAGATTACACTAGACGCCCTATGAAGAAAACAAGATGTTTACACCTGACGGCGTCAGGTGTTAGAGAAAGTAGGCCGTCAGGTGTTAACTTAAAGAGTGACGGCCCAGAGCAAAATAAAGAGTGACGGCGTCAGAAGTAAATCTAGGCCATCCGAGAACCCTAATGACGGCGAGCTGACGGCGTCAGAACCCATAACCTGACGCCGTCAGAATGTAAAATCTATATATACTTTTCTATTTTTCATTCATTAGTGTGGAACTTTTGGTACAAGTTTGGGAAAAACCCTAAAGACGAATTTGGCTGTATTTTCAAGGGTTTTTCACCCTTGAATCCTTCATGTTCAATTAAAGATAAGTCCTCACTTAAATTAATCAATATGTCTATGTGTTGGTTAATTATATCTTATGCTTGTCTTTCAATTAACATGCTAGGCTAGATTTTTCTTGTGTTTGCTTAGATCTAATGAAACCTAACTATTAATTATTGGTTGATTGGTGTGTTATTACTTTGTTGGGATGAATGTTTCATCAATGTTAGGCTTAAGAAAACTGGCAATACTCCTATATGGTAACATGCTTGAACGTCTTAAGAAACATGTAACTAAGGCATACTAGGTTATTAAGGTAGTATTTAACGCATGAGCCACTGTTTACAATCCCTATGATTATGTGTACGCATAGTTGTAGGAGGAGATAAGAGCTCATAGAATTGGGGAGATATGTATGCCACCCCATGAATTGTTAAGGAATACACCCGTCATCCACGCAAGTAATACATACACCAATTAACCGGTAAAAGATAGTTAGGGAGTAAGGAAGTCTAAGTAAACACATTTGTCTCCATATAAGTTTTCACAACCACAATAGTTTAGTTATTTTATTTTTATTGCAATTGTAGTTTTTGGGTTAGTTGACTAGCAACTAATTCCGCCCACTCCTCCAAAACCCGAGATTTTACTTGCTTTCCATAAAATATAAAAATACAAAAATAATCTTCCTTCACCTTTAGACCTTTTAGAGTAGTTTTTCTATCCTAACGAACACTATTCCCTGTGAGAGAACGATCAATCCCCCGTACTTACCACTACACTATACTACACCGACCAGGTACACTGCCTGGTGGGATTGCAAGCTTCTCAAGATCCCTTGAGAGGTAAAACCTGTTGCGTGGTCGCAATCCTACGTCATCAATAACCCATGTTTTACACCCGTATTATAATTACATTGACTTCATTGGTCAAGTAATTCTCCCACACCTTAACGTTGTACTCATTTTTAGTACACGATACCCCTAGTACACCCCTTAGAGCCTACCTTTTCGTTTCTAACTTTAAGCATCTTACTTAAAGGAAGAATTTGTTTACAATGCACCCCAAATGTACACCCAAATCGCCTTAGCCTACCTTGTATGCACTCATCTTTAGTGCATTATTGTGACAACATTTGTTTAAACCCTTAGTTAATTGTCTTATTGATTACATGGTTTCTAAGTCGAGTCATATCCTTGTACATATTGTTTTGGGACGATTGGGACTCATGGGTAAAGTACTAATGTAATGGAGTAATGGGGAAGAAGTCAATTATTACCCCCATGTGTGCGTTAATGTTTTAAAGTGTTTTTCAATTATCTTAATTCGAGTCATTAGAATAGTTCATTATAAAGTATGTAAAAGTTCAAGTGTAAGGGCAAGAGTGTATGAAAAAAAAATCGAAAAAACAAGAAAAACGAAAAAAAATTGGAAAAATAAAAGTAGAAAAAACATACGGACTACCATCCCGTTTCATTTTATCTTTATTTATGTTTTTGTTATTTTCTTTTTAGCTTAAGTCGAGTCGAGTGTTGGCTTAGCAACGCCGCATTGTGCATGTATTTGTTCAAAATAATTAACTCGCCACCACTAAAAATACCCTTTATTCCAACAAAACCGTGTTTATCATATCCCTACACCTAACGTTACAACCCTTGAAAAGCCCTCTTTGATAGTTTATCTTAGGTGCTTACGCCTAGTGGAGGAGGTTTTTTATCCTTTCCCAAGCCTATGGTAATCTATTTGCTATGACAGGTAGTGAGTGATATTTTTCCATTTCCATTTAGTTCTATAGGTTTATAACACCCGAGAGATGAGATTATCCAAACACTATTTGTGAGGTGCTAGTGTATGATTTCCGTGCTTGTTATGATTAGGGTGGAATAACTATTTGTTGTAATTACTTATATATTATTGTTAAATAACCCTAGCTCATATTTTGATTGGAATAAAAGCGCATTTGCTTGAGGACAAGCAAATCTCAAGTGTAAGGGTATTTGATGAGATGAAAAGTGTTACGCTTTTAGGGGGTCATTTAAGCCCTAATCTATAATTATTTGATCAAATATTGCCTTAAATCGTTCCTTTTGTCATTTTAGGTACTTTGGAGAGGAAATTTGGAAAAGGAAGCATTTTTTACGTTTTTGGAGCATAAAAATGAAGAAAACGACAAAGTCTCAAAACCAAGCTGAAAACAGTACCTGACGGCGTCACTCTCTACGAAGTGACGGCGTCACGCTTTGACAAAGAGGTGGATGATTTTACACTAGACGTCCAAGAAATATTTTGGAAGAATTACACGTGACGGCGTCACGTGTAAATAGGAGTAGGCCGTCACGTTATTGCTTAAAGGGAGACGGCCCAGAGACATTTAAAGGGGGACGGCGTCAAGAATAGATCTGAGTAATCCCAGAGAGTTTTGGCGGCGAGGTGATGACATCACAATCTAAAACGTGACGCCGTCAGATTGTAAAATCTATATATATTTTTCTAATTTCCATTCATTAAGTGTGCAACTTTTGGGAGAACTTTAGGGATAAACCCTAGTTCATAAAACACTCTATTTTAAGGGGGTTTTCACCCATGAGACCTTGATGTTCAATTAAAGATAAGTCTCCTTTCAAATCAATCAATATGTCTATGTGTTGTTTGATTATATCTTATGCTTGTCTTTACTTTAACATGCTAGGCTAGGTTTTTCTTGTGTTTGCTTAGATCTAATGAAACCTAGCTATTGATTACATGTTGTTGGTTTGGTTGTGATTGTTGTGGGTGGGTGAAGTCGATGTTAGGCTTAAGAAAACTGGCTAACCTCCTATACGGTAACTTGCTTGAACGTCTTAAGAAACATGAATCAGATGTGTACTACGATTATATGGTTGTATTTAATGCATAAGCGAATTCTAATGATCCCATGTTAGGAGCTTTTATTCGGCTCAACATAGGAGTGAAGTAGGAGCTTATAGAGTTAGGGAAGATCGTAGACGGCCCTACGAATGATTTAAAGGAATACAACCCGTCATCCACACAACTACAACAAACCAATCAACAGGTAAAAGATAGCTAGGGAGTAAGGAAATCTAAGTAAACACATTTTTCTCTCATATAAGTTTCACAACAATTTACTTTTTCTTGTTATTTTATTTTATTTGCATAAATAGTTATTTGGATTAGTTGACTAGCAACTAATTCCGCCAACTCTTCCAAATACCCGAGATTTTACTTGCTTTTATAAACCATAAAAATACAAAAAGAATCATCCCTCAACCCTTAGACCTAAATTAGAGTAGTTTTCAATCCTAACGACACTATTACCCAAGAGAACAATCAATCCCCCGGTACTTGCCACTTCACTATACTACATCGGTCAGGTACACTGCCTGGTGGGGGTTGTAAGCTTCTCAAGATCCCTTGAGAGGTAAAACCTAATTGCAAAGGTTGCAAAACCCACGCATCACATGCCATGATGTCATAGTGCATTTCTATTTTAAGAAATAAAAATGTAAACATGTAAATGTATATATGTATGTCCTATGTATATGAAAGTAACTTGTGAGTTAATAGAAAATGTATTAACTTGCTATATGATATTTAGTAAGTTACTAAAAATGTTTGATGTACTTATGTTGTTATAAGACCCAATTTTATAGATTGTAAACTTACTAATACTACCTAGACACCTAATGTGGCACTTATTCTATTTGACACCTAAAGTGCACTTTGACACCTAACATACTTAAAGACTCTAAAAGTATTTTAAACATTCTAAATGGTTAGTCAATGGGTTTGATCATAATGCCACATAACAAACATGTACGAACTTGTGTTGTAGCATACGAGGACTCGAGACGTTGAGAGGTGTTGAATGTATGTTGAGACAAAATATGATTACGAGTAACTTGTACATTTTACTTTATGTATCAAATTACATGTTTGTTATCAGTCAAAACAAACGAGACCGTATAGATTAAATATCGTAATATTTGCACTAACAATCTCCCCCTTTTTGATAATGACAAAAATATGTAAACGTGATAGAAAGTAAAATGTAAAAAAGTTACTTGTGTCCGTATTACCTTTAACATTACCTTCTTCTCCCCTATTACTTTCTCCATTTACACCCTTCTCCCCCTTTTGTCGAAACAAAAAGGGTGTGTCCTTGGAGTTAACTTTCATTTCTCCCCAAAATGGCGAGCTTGCATCATCCTTAGTGAAGTTAAGTTTTCTACTCCAATTTCTTATGGTTGTTGCGCCTCTTAGGTTGTTAGCGGATCCATGGAACAAATTTAGATCCTTAACCTACATCATGGTTAGTGTTGTGCAACATAAAAAATATATGAAAAATGCATGATAAATGAAATGCATATAGCCAACGATATATGTGGGTAAGCTATTTTGGACTATGTTGACCTATCTCCTCCTTTTTGTCGAATCACAAAAGTGTATCGAAGAATCAGAATAAAGATGAATGCGTGCATGCGTCCCCTTGACTAAAGCTCCCCCTTGATCAATACTCCCCGTTATTAGGGTCCCAACGTATATGACACAAGAAATAAGAAAGCTAGGAAAACAAAGATTATGCATGATTAGCTCCCCCTTGATCAATACTCCCCGTTGCTAGGGTACCAACGTATATGATGCAAGGATGAAGAATCCTACAAAATAAAAGTTAGTGTAAGACAATAATTGTCCTAGAATGAATATGTGATATATAACAATGCGTGTATATGATGCATTCTATAAATGCTCGATGCAAGCTCCCCTTGCTTTAGGGCGTCAATATGAACCTACAAAACAAAAATTAGTATAATAGAAGCTTTGTCTTTAGAAAAATGTGTCCTATACAACAAAGTGTATAGAAGATGCAATATGAGTGCTTGATGGATATTCCTCCATGTTCGAGCGTGTCAAATATTGCCTAATCCATAATTATTTGATCAAATATTGCCTTAAATCGTTCCTTTTGTCATTTTAGGTACTTTCAAGAAGAAATCTGGAAAAGGAAGCATTTTGGACGTTTTTTGAGCGTAAAAGTGAAGAAAACGACAAAGTCTCAAAATATGCTGTAAATAGTACCTGACGGCGTCACACTCTATAAGGTGATGGCGTCACATGTTGACAAAGAGGTGGATATGAAGTTTACACGAGACGCGCCAGAAAGTTTATGTGATTTAACACGTGACGGCGTCACGCTTTGTGACGCCTAGGCCGTCACATTATAAGTTAAAGAGAGACGGCCCAGAAAGATTTAAAGGGTGACGGCGTCAGAAGTGGATCTGAGCGATCCGAGAATTGTTTTGGCGGCGAGGTGACGGCGTCAAGGGCTACAACGTAACGCCGTCAAGTTGTAAAATCTATATATAGTTTTCTAATTTTCATTCATTAGAAGAGGAACTTTTGGGAGAATTTAGGGATAAACCCTAGCTCGAATATGTCTATGTGTTGTTTCATCCATGCTTAATTAAAGATAAGTCTCCCATTAATCAATCAATATGTCTATGTGTTGTTTGATTTTATCTTATGCTTGTCTTTACATTAACATGCTAGGCTAGGTTTTTCTTGTGTTTGCTTAGATGTAATGAAACATAACTATTGATTATTGGTTGATGGTTGGTTATTAATTGTTGTGGATGAATGATTTAAATGTTAGGCTTAAGAAAACTGGCTAACTTCCAATTGGTAACTTGCTTGAACGTCTTAGGAAACATGAATCGGATGTGTACTACGATTTAATTGGTTGTGTTTAATGCATAAGTGACTATTAATGAGACCATGGTTAGGATACTAAACGTGTGGCCATAGGAAGAGGTAGGAGTTTATAGAGTTGGGGAAGGACGTACACGCCCCCACGAATGGTATTAAGGAATACAACCCATCATCCACGCAATTGTAACAAACTAATTAACCGGTAAAAGATAGTTAGGGAGTAATGAAACCTAAGTAAACACGTTTTTCTCCATATTAGTTTTTTTCACATTTATTTTCTTGTCATTTTACTTTTATTGCATTTGTAGTTATTTGAGTTAGTTGACTAGCAACTAATTCCGCCCACTCTTTCAAAACCGAGATTTTACTTGCTTTCATAAAATATAAAAATACAAAAAGAATCACCCCTTACCCTTAGACCTATATAGGTTAGTTTTCAATCCTAACGAACACTATTCCCCAAGTAGAACGATCAATTCCCGGGTACTTGCCACTACACTATACTACATCGGTCAGGTACACTGCTTGGTGGGGATTGCAAGCTTCTCGAGATCCCTTAAGAAGTAAAACATTTTGCGTAGACACAATCCATGCATCAGATGCAAACATCATCCTTAGATGAGTATGCTATATACGAAATAAGCGTATATGATGAACCCACAATGAAAAGATTAGTGCAATATATTTTATCTCAAAGAAAAATAAGATGTATATATATGATGCAATATATAAATGATATAAGCGACTCAAAGTAGAGAACCATTAAATCAAAGATCTCATGAGGTGTATTCTTCTAATAAGAATTACAATCATAAGAAAAACGCGAATATATTATGATAAGAGCTTACAAAATTACGCCTAGAAAAAAGATAAGAAGTGAAATTTGATAAGGAGATATTTGTTACGCTTTTAGGGGGGTCATTTAAGCCCTAAATCGTGATATTACGATCAAATATTACCTCAAATCGTTCATTTTGTCATTTTAGGTACTTTGGACAAGAATTCTGGAAAATGGAGCATTTTGGACGTTTTTGGAGTTAAAAGTGAAGAAAATGACAAAGTCAAGAAACCATGCTGGAAAATGTACCTGACGGCGTCAAGAGTCACAAGGTAACACTGTCACTTGATGATCAAGAGGAGGATGATTTTTACACTTGACGAGCTAGAAAAGAAATTGAAGAATATAACGTGATGACGTCACGTTATAATTAGTGTAGGCCGTCACGTATTGTTACAAAGAGAGACGGCCTAGAGAGTTTAAAGGGGGACGACGTCAAATAGATAGATTGGACGACAAGAAACCCTAATAGCGGCGAGATGACGGCGTCAGATCCCAAAAGCTGACGCCGTCACCTTTGTAAATCTATATATAGTTTTGGATTTTTCATTCATTAGGGTGGAACTTTTGTGCAACAAACCCTAGACGATTTTCACAGCTTTTGTAAGGGTTTCAAACCCTTCTTTCATCCATGTTTAATTGAAGGTAAGTCTACCTTTTAATCATTCAATATGTCTATGTGTTGTTTGATTATCTTTTATGCTTGTCTTTCTTTTAACATGCTAGCTTAGGTTTTTTAGTGTTTGCTTAGATCTAATGAAACCTAGCTATTAATTATTGATTGTTGGTTTGTTTGATTGTATTGGGTGATTGATTTCGCGTTAGGCTTAAGAAAACTGGCCAACTTCCTATATGGTAATGTGCTTGAACGTCTTAAGAAACGTTTCTCGGTTGTGTACACTGGTGTTATTGGTTGTTTTTAATGCATAAGTGACTATTGAGGAGGCCATGATAGGATACTAAACGTGTCGTCATAGGAAGAGATAGAAGCTCATAGAGTTGGGGAAGAACGTACACGCCCCCACGACTGGTATTAAGGAAAACAACCCTTCATCCAAACAATTATAATAAACCAATTAATTAATAAGAGATAGCTAGGGAGTAATGAAATCTAAGTAAACACATTTTCTCATTACAAGAAGTTACACAATTTACTTTTCTTGTTTACTTTATTTTATTTGCATTAGTAGTTATTTGGGTTAGTTGACTAGCAATTAATTCCGCCACCTCTTCCAATACCCGAGATTTTACTTTGCTTTCATAAAATATAAAAATACAAAAAGAATCATCCCTCACCTTTAGGCATAGTTCACGTAGTTTTCTAGTGTTTTCTTGCTATTAACCTTAGTGGCTTCTTCCTCATCTAGATATAATCCACCAAGGGTGATGTTTTTGTGGGAGGAGGACTTTCATCGAATGTCACGTTAAGTGATTCTTCGAGTTTCATAGTCTCCTTGTTTAGCACTACACAGGCTTTACTATTTTGGGAGTAACCTAGGAAGACACCTTCGTAATACTTTGGGTCAAACTTGGTGAGGTAGTCTTTGGTGTTTAAAATGAAGCACTTGCTTCCAAATACTCTAAAGTAGTCTAATGTAGGTTTTCTTCCCTTCAAGATTTCTTATGGTGTTTGACCTAATATCGGTCTAATCAATATCCTATTAAGTATATAAGTTGAAGTGTCTACGGCATTACACCAAAACTTTTGCGGAATAGATTGCTCATTGAGCATTATTCTATTCATCTCTTGTAGAGTACGATTTTTCCGCTCAACTACCCCATTTGATTGTGGAGTGCGTGGAGCTGAGAAATTGTGAGTAATACCATTAGCATCACAATAAACTCCAAATTGCACTTCATTGTCAAATTCCTGACCATGATCCATCCTAATAGACACTATATTACAATCTAATTGATTTTGGAACTTTTTACTAAAGATTTCAAATTCTTCGAAAGCTTGTGTCTTATTCTTAAGAAACCTAGTCCAAGTGTACCTAGAGTAATCATCTACTATTACTAATGTGTAGTATTTCCTCCGTAGCTCCGTACGGCGGATGGACCAAATAAGTCCATGTGAAGAAGTTCTAGGCATCTAGTGGTAGAAACCATATTCTTTGCCTTATGACTAGAATGAGCTTGTTTACCAACTTTACAAGCATCACAAAAGTGTCTATCGAACTTAAGCTTAGGAAGGTTTCTAACTAATTCTATTGATGCCAATGATTGTATTAAACGCATATTGGCATGACCTAGTCTCCTATGCCATAATGTGGAATTGTCATATATAGTTGCTAGGCAAATCTTATCCTGAGGTGTATTTCATCTTCATAACGAATAGGCCATTTTTCCTAACTCCTTTTCCTATGGTCTTGCCATACTTAGTTATCTCAATACCTTCTTCCGAGAAGATTACTCTACACTTATTGTCAACCATTTGACTAATACTAAGAAAATTAAATCCTAGGTTATTTACATGCTCAACATTTCTAATAGTAACGGAGTCTTGAGTAATCATACCTTTGCCAATGATGTTGCCCTTAAGTTTGCTACCGAAAGTGACATTACCTCCATTGTAAGCTTTGTATGAGGAGAATAGACTTCGGTTACCCGTCATGTGATTAGTGCATCCACAATCTTTGACCCATTCATCCTGCTCTAAGTCGATTCCCAAGCATATCTATTGAATAGGATAGAAACTCAAACGTTTGGTCCCCAATATCTCATGGGTCCAAAGTTGTTAGTGTTAAACATCCTATGCATTATTTGCATTTGACTAGGACGTTGGAAAGGAGGATAAATCTCCCAGGGCAAGTAACTTTGTTGTTGAAAGTTATTCCAAGTTGTTAGATTACTTGAATAACTTTGTCTTCTAAAGTTACTTCTCGGTTGAGGAGTCCTTGACCGAGGTTTAGGCAAATTGGTTTTCCTAGGTGGAGGAGTCTTTGATCTAGGGTTAGGTTTTACAAAACCAAGTCCTGGTGTTGACAAAGATTTATAAACACTTTTGACTTCCTTTTTAATAACCAAAGATACTTCAACTTCGTTAACTACTTTGTGATTTAGTTCAGGACTTAAATTATTTTTCAGACTCGACTCTGTCCTGTCCTTTGCACCACACGGTACCACGGTACCACTAATTTTAGTGGTGCCGTCTGTACCTTTAGTGGTGTCGTCCACAGTTTCGACAGAACTTGTAGGTTTACTAAACTTTACTTGTTTTGTTTTACTTGTTGAAATTTCATTAACACTTAGATGAGTATCGACATGCTCACTACATCTTGTGTTGATTAGCTTGTTGTCGGACGTTTTAGCTTCTTTTTCAAACTTAATGATTCTCAATGCATTTTTCCTAAGTTGTACATTCTCTACTCTAAGGTTGTGGCATGACTCGCATTCAACATCGCAAACTTTTCTTTTATCAAGTCTTTTTACTTGATCTTTAAGTTCCAAAATTTCTTTTTCTAGTTTATGCAATGTTGCTTTTAATGTTTTGTTTCTAGTTATGATTTTAGAACTTACCTCACATAATTTATTATATTCATCATATAGCATGTTATCATTTATAGATAAATTATCATCACTATAGTAAGAGGAGTCGGAGTGTACCTCATTTGAAGCTTGATCCATAAGACATGTTTCGTTGTTGGGCTTTGTAAGCAATGTATTTTTATTATAAAAAGTGTCGGTCATTAATATGTTGTAATAGGTCGCGTTAGATAGTTATTTCAAGTTATTTGTTCATGTATTCAAGTTATTTGTAATTTTTTTTGAAAAACAAAATACAAAATTTGAAAAACCAACAATAACAAAATACAAAAATAGAAAATTTCAAAAATACAAAAACAATTTAAAATCAAAAAAATCCAAAAATATTCTTCTCACGACATGTCTCTCGTATAATCGATATTATGTACGTTTCTAGAAATGTCATTCAACAATGACACGGATATGTACATATGCTTGAGCGGGAGTTCACTAAATAATTTCTAAAACATGTCGTTTCTCAAATTTTTCTTCACAATGGCTTTCATATACTTCAGTACGAAACCCGAACTTCAATGATGACTTTTGATCATTTCAGATCAAGACTCGAACATTCAAAAACGAAATTCTTTTCAAAAAGTTCGAGTATAAACAAACGAAAAGATTTCATAAAAAAAAACTCGTTTCACAAAAAGAAAACTCCCTCCAAATCCTTAAACAAGTTTGAATGGATTTTGGCAAACAAAAGCATATTTCGAACAAATCCTTTTATTAAGGGGGAGTATAAAAAGAAAAAGAAAATGTTCCAAGTTCATGCTAAAGCAAAACCGTCTGTCTCTCCTAAAGCGTTTTATTAATCAGTTGATATCAAAAATATCACGATATGCTATTTTTGAGGGGGAGAAGACGTGATTAAATGTGATCAAAATGTTTAAAGATTGTGGCAGAATCTCGAGCTCATTCGTAAAGACTTAAATGTCTGTACTCGACTCAGATTTAACCCTCGAATTGACGAAACAAAAAGTTAGTATTCGAAAGGATTTATCCGAGTAGAAAGTACCGTTTCGAGAAACTCTTATTAGATGTGTACTTTGACGGGTCTAACTTCCTTTTTAAGGAATGTTAACAACTTCAAGTTAGTTATTAGGGTTAGTTATCACCTAAAAGCTGATAATGGATCCCTTTAACTAAGCAACGTAAACGTGTCCCTCGTGTATATGTTTATTAAGAATGGATCCTTTATTGAGGTAAACAACCTTGCTAATAAAGTGGCAACAAGCACCTTCTTGAGCAATCGACATGATTTGCAAACTCCTCCCGCATGTGTAAATTTCTTATAAAATTGCATAAGCACATGTGAAGGGGGAGTCCTTCAAAAGAAAACAAAACTCTCAAAGTGTTAACAAAAATGTTTTTTTATCATAAACACTTTGAGAAGACTTTCAAATGTTTGGTTTATGGCAACAATAGGATAGTCATGGTGATATAAGGTGACTAAGGTTAAGAAAAAAAACCGTCCTATGATCTGCCAGAACCGGAGGGATCTACCCAAGGACAATTCCAATAGATTAGAACTAGAAGTCCTTAGGTATGATTTGAAAAAAAGAATAAAGAATGAAATAGAAAGAAGGGGTTGAAGAATTAAAAGGAAAAGTAAAGAAAAGGGTGAAAAGAAATAGCCCTCCATATGTTCAACCTTAGGGCAGACACCGGGTTCAACTCATATGCTACTGGTTGTTACTAAGGTGACACCGGTATTGAAGATAAAGACGTCATGGACCCAGTGATGCACTGCACTAAACCTTCTTAGTCACTCGGGTATCTCTCAAAAGGTACTTGTTTCATTCTCACGGGGAACCGGTGTAATCTATCGACTTTCTCTTAGAGATGGTTGATATTGAAACAGGAGGCCCTCTGCTCCATGCCTCCGCATAGGAAACCAAATGTGCACTTATTGAGTCTAGAGCCCCGAGATTCATCAAAAGATCTCATAGGAACACACAATACTTCTACACTGGTTGTTCATCATTAAGGATGCCAGATGTAAACTTTAAGAGCCCTACGCCGATCTTAGCAATCTGCCAGAACGTTTATGAGAGAATTTACTTATGTATTTCTCAATGATTGAACGGAAATCCTGCCAGGGTCAACATCAAACAGCCCTGACAGCAGGTTACTTCGGTAATTCTTTATGGGTTACGCTTAGTGTTTGCGGTGATTCATAATGGTCTACAGTTGTGGGGTGATCTCCGGCAACTCACCTAATCATGGGTGTACTTCGGTATGTCCGTGAAAGCTCTTTCGGGAGTATCCGATTAGGAACGGCCATGGTAAGGATTAGAAGGAGTCTTCACACTATGTTGTTGACGAATTCTAATTTCGAACCTGTAAGTACCGCTTGTTTATTACTAACGGTTTTATGCAGCTATCATCACCTCATTACTATCATCATCACCACATCACTATTTTCCACATGCTCATACATACATCTCAAAGTCAAAGGAAAGTTCTCACAAAGATCAAAGGATTGCAACAATCAAAAAAAGATTCTACGCCAAAAAGAAGAATCTACAAAGTAAAGTGACAAAGATCAAAGTGAAAGAACGGGAACAACAAATGTATGTATGACAAAGACTAAAGACGTATGAGCATGTTGGAAAGGCGCATAAACATCAAAGAAGTGACGAAAGGCTAATCATAGACAAAGAAGTGACGAAAGGCAGATTACATCATTTGATCAAATCAACAACAATGAACGAAGAACGATGAACAAATAACTATGACTAATGATTCTTAAATACGTCCAAGCAATGTATTTTATAGTTAAAGACAAAGAAGATGACGTCGCGCAACCTTCAATGACCAACACTTAGGGGGAGATTGTTAGCAATGTATTTTTATTATAAAAAGTGTCGGTCATTAATATGTTGTAATAGGTCGCGTTAGATAGTTATTTCAAGTTATTTGTTCATGTATTCAAGTTATTAGAAAGTCTAAGGGCCAAATATGTATAAGCTCAAAGTATGTGATGCCCTAGACTCCTAGCACTATATATACTCATGTATATCTCATGTTTGAGGTTGGTTGATTCATTTATGTTATTTACATGTTCTTATTTCACACATAGATGAGCCTCCCACTCTCTCTCTCTCTCTCTCTCTACTCTCTTTCTCTCTCTAAGATTCTAGCAAGATTAGTAGTGTTTAAGGTTGTTCTACGGTCCTACAGGCTTTTCTCCTCATCTTCATCACTATCACTCCAAGACCCTCCTACTAAGGCTCTTTGGTTGTTGTTTCTTGGTGGCTTAGGACATTCTCCAATGAGGTGATTTGGGTCTCCGCATCTAAAGCACTTTCTATCATTCTTTCCTTTCTTATCGTCTCGGTTCTTTGAGAATGACTTATTCTCATCACGAGGTTGTCTAACGAATCTACCCTTTCTTCTAAATGACTTTTTAAAGTCTCTAACCGCTAGTGCATACTCTTCATCTTCACTATCGTAATTCGAGCTTTCCTCATCACTAGACTCTTTCCTAGCTTCCAATGCTAACGATCTAACTTTCTCACTTTTTCCTTTGACTATGTCGGAGTCTTTCTTGATTATCATTTCATGAACTTTCAAGTTTCCTATAAGTTCATCATGTGATAACGTTGTCAAGTTCTTTGATTCTTCAATTGCGGTGACCTTTGCTCTCCATTTGGGATGTAGAGCCCTAAGAAACTTCCTAACATAGTTCTTGCTAGAATAACCTTCATCAAGAGCTTTAAGACTAGTAATAATAGTATTAAATCTAGCAAAAGCACTATCTATGGTTTCGTCTTCCGGAATGGAAAATTGTTCATATTATTGAACAAGAAGATCAATCTTGTTCTCTTTGACTTGATTATTACCTTGATGGGTGACTAACAAAGTTTTCCAAATTTCTTTTGCCGTATTGCACATAAAAATTCTTTCAAATTCCTTTTTCGGCAAAGCATTATAAATTACCATTTTAGCCTCATCATTTTTGGCTAATTTTCTTTTAAGATTATCACTTTGTTGATCATTAGGAATAATTTGATCCTTTTTGGTTATAGGATCTTTTTCAATAGGTTTAAAGTCACCATCGGTAATAACATGCCAAAGATCAAAGTCTTTTGATTTCACATACGTTTCGAATCTTGTTTTCCAATAAATAAAACAATCGGTTTCAAAAAGTGGTGGTCTTTGCATAGATTGCCCTTCTTGATATTTGTTGAAATCCATTGATCGATTCAAGTTTTAAAATACAGTTTACTTTAAAATCTTGCCTGACCTGACTCTGATACCAATTGTGGGAAACTAGAAGGGGGGTTGAATAGTTTACCGACTCGTTTTCTTTAGTCATAAAAATTACTTTGTGAAAAACTTAGATTCAATTGTAGATGAAATCAATCAACACCAATATGAACACAACACTATACTAACACAATCAAACAATAAGCATGTAAATAGAAGAGATGGAAAGATCAAACCGAGACAACGAGATTTATAGTGGTTCGGTCTTGAAGCTCTTCTTCGCCCTACTCCACTCCTCGAGTGCTACACTCTATAGTTCTAAGCACTATGTCAACAAAGCTCCCTTCAGGCGGAAAAAACCGTACAACGTCGCTCACGTTATTTCCCGACACTAAGCTAGATGTCGAGTACTAATCTTAACTAGTACCAATCTACTATGATCCACTTGATCCTAACTTCTTACACGATCTACACGATCCTTACTTATCACACGATCCTCACACTATACTCTTGATCCACTTGATCAACACAAGCACACAAGCTACTAGAGATCCCCAAGATCTCAACAAGATCACAATGATCAACACAAGACAACAATAAAATACTATGACACTTGATGTATGTCAAGATACAATCAAGTTAACACCTAGTAATGCAAGTGTACTACACAAAGACTCTAACACTTTGTATCTTCTTGATACTTTGTGTTCTTCTCTTGACTAGTAGAGGAATGTAGGTGATCTTTGGTTGGATGAAAGGATCACTCTTTAAACAAAAGAAAACTAACTAATGATCAAAGGAATGTAAGTAAAACCCTAAAATTCTCTCTCCCTTGTGGAGATTTCCGGCCGCCACCCTCTTCACTTTTCCGGCCAAAATTAACCCTACCTCGTCCTCTCTAATCTTCTTTGAAGGTTATGCAATACGATTAGGTTCTTAATATTCTTTTGAGGGTGGTTGGTATTGATTTTCACTCTTATCTGATCGGATTTCTACTTACCTTGGAGTTTCTTAATCCTAATTCATTCGGTTTTCATCAGATCTTGGTGAATCGTTTCTTAGGGTTTTTAAACTTCCAAGTGTTTGTAATCGCACCCTTTAATCTCTGATTCATTGTCGGTTATCTTAAATCGATTATACAATTAACAGGGTCGATCCTATGGTTTTTAATCTAAACCCTATTCATTCTTTCTATAGTCGGTTTTTTAATCGATTCAGTATTTAGGGTTTAGTTTTATTGATTCGTATTTATTAACCCTTTACGATTATCATTCTGTTTCGTTATTGGGTGATCGTTTGAGGGTATATAACCCTAAATGGTTACTTTTAATTTTTATAATCGGGTTTAGGGTTTCATCAGTTTGGATCGTATTGTTACATGGGATATCTTTGGTCGATCTTTCTTGCTGGTGTTTTGTGGATTGTTGGTTGGATATGTCTTTAACGATTATAAAACCTGTTTGGTTTTCACATTCGATGGGTTATGGCGCTTCAAGGCTGAATGGATCCTTAATTTTGTAAGGGTTTTGTTCATTATTTCTACTGGAAGTATACCCTCTTTAGGGTATTGATTTGTTTGTGGATGTATCCAAGTGTTCTTGGATTGGTTGCTGGTTTGTGGTTCGTACCTGATGGTGTGTTTGGTTCGTTTATTTGTAAGTGGGTATTGAGAGAGTGGACGTTATTTGCGAGTCTATGGCAGTTTGAAGTCCGAATTTGATAAAACTCTTATAGGGTTTGTTGGTTTAATCTGCTGTAGTGATCTATTCAGACCATCAAAGACCTTTTGATGATACTTATTCTGGTCTTGGGTTCGTATGTCCTGGAGGTTAGGGTTGAGTCACCCTATATTATGTTTTATGCTCCGTATCACACTCACTTTGCTGCTGCTACTGGTGCTTTGTATATTTGTTGCAGTAGGTTCGTGATTGTGGTTACCTATGTTATAGATGGAAGTTAAGTTTGTGGGGGCACTTGTTCAAAACCCCACTCGCACGATGCCATGCACTTTCATTATTTTATTTTGATCGTTGCTGGTTGGATCGATCTACATTCTAAGGTTTTGATATTCCTCTTGGATCGATGATGCTTTGTTTGCTGGAAGTTAGGGTTGTGACCCTATGTTAGTCCCATGTTGGTTATCATTCAAGTTTGGTTGATTGCGTTTGGTGAATTCATATTCAGGTTGCTGCATGGTTTTCTATGATGCAACGGATGCATGGTTGGGTTCCTTCTTGAATGGTAGTTTGTGTTTTTACTCCATCGTATTTTAAGACATAGTGTTGATGGTTTACTTTGAAGCTATTGTCTTTAATATGTTGGGAAGTGTGGTATGTTGTTTGTGGTGTTCTTTGCTACTACAAACAGATGATATATTGAAGATCGCTTGGATGTTTATACGGGGATTCTTCATGGACGTTAAGGTGGACAACCAAAGTGACTAGAAGGCTCAAGTACTTTTCTTGAGTAGTATTGTAATTTTTAAGTACTTTTGTCATTATTAGTAGTTTCATTTTATTGTAAGTTATAGGAATGGTTTGTTATTCTTATATTCAAGTCTGTAAGTGTCCTAAGGGACTGAGGTGAGGGACATCACCCTCATACTATTGTACCTCAACGTTTTTTAGAGTAATGAATTTTACCGGGGTGAATTAACCCTTTTACCCAAAAAAAAAGGAATGTAAGTATGTAAGGAGTATAGAACTCAGAAAGTTTTGTGTGAAAAGGATGGCCAAAATCTGGAAAATGAAGTGGTATTTATAGAAACTGAAAATCTGACCGTTTAAAGGGGACGACACCACTAATTTGTCATATGGTACCACTAAATTTAGTGGTACCGTGGTACCGTGCCAGACACACACGCTCCAGATTTTGTTTTTAGTGGTGAAATTTTATTTGGGGGAGTTTGGAGCTGGTTTGGGTAAAATATAGCTGTTGTGGAATTTTGAAATGAATTTCCCAAATAAAACATTTCTTTATATTCCAAAAATAATTTGTAAAATATATTTTTGAAAAGAAAGTTTTGTCAAACTAAAAATGTGAAGTTCAAAACACAAATTCACTTCTTTGATCATTTGTCAAGTTGTAAATTTGTTTGTTCATACCTTGAGTGATTAACGTAGAAATCAGATATATCGACTAAAAACTTGTTTATGTTAATTTTGACGTAAGATGCATTCATATTTTGTTATCATCAAAACATATAGATATCGAGAGATGAGAATAACGTTTTTAGACATTATTTGCATCAACAAAGTCCATTACCTTATTTAATTTAAGCCTATTAGTTATATAATGCTTCTAACAGTATAACTAACGATCATTAACTATTTTTGTGACAAATTATTATAATTAATACATTTACTATAAATATATTAATTACACTAAAATTAAAAGCATTTCCGGCCGTATAGTTACCGATTTGACTTGAGCATTACCAGTAAGTAGTTCGAGTTAGAGCTTCTAAGAACTATAGCTTATTAAAGTTGAAGCAGAAACTGAAGTTTTTATTTTTCAAATATGTGGCAAAGCAGTACCTTATAGATGTAAAATGACATTAGAGGGCGAAATATATTAATACACAAAATTATTTATAAGGGAACTCATGTAATTACCCATACCAAAAAGCTTAATATTCTTTTAAAAGCTCCTCCTACCTAGATATCCTTTTTAAGAGCTTATGATTTTCAAAAGCTCATATAAGCTTCAACGCAAAACAAAACATTTATCACAAGCTAATTAATTTTAAAAGCTTAAGCTACCATAAACCTAGCTAAAAACTCACCCTTTGTCTTTTACTCGATTTGTTGCTTCTTCAATCATTCATCTTATAGACACATTCGAGAAATATTTTTTTACGGACGGCATTTGAATTAAGACCTTAACAAGAAGCTAGGGAAAAATGTTACAATGAATATTTAGAGCGTTTCAAGAGTTTGAGAACACTACCAAAATACTAAAAGCTTTTCTACACCTATTTGAAATTCAATTAATAGATTGCAGCAATTAGAATCAAATCTTTATTGCACCGGCTATTCTTGAAGATAGCCCGGTTATATTTTGCCAAAACACCCGATTAGCAGACCTGTTTGTTTAATTTTTTCATTAAGTCATGTTTAATTAACGGATGACTTAATGTGGAGACCCTCAGTTTTGTCACTTATTATTTTAAGTCATTTTCTTTGATTAAGTGACAAACAAACAACTTTTTACATGACTTAATAAATTAAGTTTTTTCATATTAAGTCAATTAAGTTCAAATCAAACACCACGTGAACCACACCATCAAAGAGGGTGGAGAGGGCAGGAAGAATGTCAAGACCTAATGATGCACAACAAGTCATACACGCCAAGTGACACCATCTAATCAAGGTCGTTGATGACATACACTCGAGACTCGACCTCCTCTGAATGTCAAAGCACATCATGCAAAGAGTAGAAGAGGTCAAGGAGGTCAATGTAATCACAATTTCTTAGTAGTTTGAATCTTCGTGAATTTTGACATTTTCTCTACTTTCAGATTCAGAACTTATAACAAAAAAACAGTTTGTATTCCAACATTGGCTTTGCTCACGTATCAAATAGGGATACATATTACACTTGTAACACTTGATATACTATGAGGATGCATAACTTATAACATTATTGAACATGATTAAAGTGTTCCAGCAAAACTTTTAACAAGAGTTTCCAACCCTTATCAAGCTCACACAATCTACAGCTAAAACATAACATAAACGTTCATAACCATAAGTTTATGCAAAACAAGAACACCATGTTTATGACAAAAGTTAAGAAGACATGTAATAGATAGCTAACTTTGTTAGACATGTGTTGCAGTTTTGGAAAGAGAACACAAAATCAGAATGGTTCATCATCCATTATGTTTCTATTTTGTGGAGGCCAACATGCCCTTCAGTTTAGGGGGTGTTACATCAACAACCACGTCAAGTACTAATTGCAACCAACCTTGTGCACCAGATAAATTTCCATCTTGGTATTTTTCCTAATCGAAAGGCTGTTCCATTTAAAAAAAAAAAACCATCGGATCCAGCTCCATCCTGATGAGCCTAGCAGCGCTATACAGAACCCAAACTTAAAAAAGAAAACAAAACCCCGCCATCCCACACTAACACGAATAGCTTCGTGTTTCAGGCATGCAGACCGTTGCCATTTGCGTTGATATGAATACCATTGGCAGGCAACTTTCCATTACCATAGCGATGTGGTGATCCCGCTGACATACCATTGACAAAACCATTCGTTTTTGTAGCAACACTTTTCTTTAACATCACATCCAACTGCCCGCTAGCTGCTGCTAGAAGCCCTGTCATCACATAACATACAAACCACCGTATTAATAATACCAAAACTTCTTGAATGTGACAATTAGGTTTAAGTTTGATCACTAGCAAGTCAGATGGGTAAAACAAGCAAATGTTAAGAAAATAATGGGCCAGCATATTTAAAAACTGCCAAGTGCATTTTCGATGCAGGAACCTTTTTTAATTTCTTCATATAAAAAAGTAGATTATAAGTCTATAACTATAACAAGAATAAGAGCTTTTAAAAGGTGAAAAAGTGTTTTGGGTTATTTCAACCCAACCCAATTTGTCACAAGACCGACTAAAAGATTTTACATATTTTCACCTAAACCATTTTGACCAGACCAACCAGCTTGCCCCACCAATTTTTTGCCAACTCTGTGACTGAGTGTAATTATAGCTAGAAAATACAAGATTAGTACCTAAGAAAAGGGCCGAAGGTTTTCCTGGCCTAGATTTAAACTCTGGATGAAACTGAACAGCCACAAAATATGGGTGATTACCAAGTTCAATAATCTGCAAGTTAAAAAGAATAAATGAAAGTTAAAAAACTTGAACAAAAAATTCAATATCTTATAAAAAAGAACAAATGCCGACCTGCATACGCTGACCACTTTCATCTTTGCCAGTAAAACTCAGACCAGCTTTTTCAAGCTCAGGTACCATGTCCGGATTTACCTATTTCAAAATTTATATTACTCAAAGTCGTTAACATGGTAAGAAGGCATGCATGATACAGTGTGGGCATGCATGGTAAGAAGGCATGCATGATACAGTTTGGATGTGCTCTATGAAATTGCTTATCTAATTTTTAAACAATCAAAATCAGATGATCTGCCGTTTGATGTTGCATCTATCAGATAAAATCAGTTGAATGAGTGCGACAAATCTGATTATTTAATAAACTTAAAATAATCAGAAAAGACATTCCTCCTATATTAAGTATTTAAGCTTTGGATACAATATTAAAAATATCAAGCTTACTAGAGAATAATAATGAAGTGCATCTATATTTCAACATTCTTTCCTTAAGTATTTAAGCTTTGGATACAATATTAAAAATATCAAGCTTACTAGAGATTATAATGAAGTGCATCTATATTTCAACATTTATTCAAGTAATATGAAGGTTGTTTCAACCATAAATTCTCAGTTTTGTGAAAGATCTCCATGAGATAGTATTAATAAGGATAAGCAAGCAATTTAAGTTTCCCTTAAACACTCGGACTGGAGTATGATTCTCCAAAATTTGATAATTTGACCCTATATAATTATAAGCATAATATTTTTAAATAGCTTGAAAACACAAATCCAAACGCCCCCTAAATGTCGAACAAGAAAAGGCCGTACCTCATATCGATGACGATGTCTCTCATCAATATACCTTTGACTACCATACCTAAAACAAATCAAAACAAAAAATCCATTACAACAAGAACCATAATCTATAAGAAAAAGTGATGTGAATTCGTATGCTTACAGTTGTGAAGCTTTAGAGTCTGCAACATGAAAATACGTCCTCCTGGATCCAAGCCGCATAGTACCACCCATATGAGTTTTTGAACCCTGTAGTAATTGTCTCAGAATTATGAGTAAAACATAAGACGATAACTGGGAAGGGTAATAAAAAATTAAGCTTTGAACACAACCTCGGGCATAAATATAACACAAGGGCTTTTAGTGTTAGGATCAAACTCGGTGCTATTTGCATTTTCAAGACCAAGAATAGATCTTGCATACTCGATAACAGCAGTTTGCATCCCCAAACATATGCCAAGATATGGGATATTGTTTTCACGTGCATATTTTGCAGCGATGATTTTTCCTTCCACACCTCTGTCACCAAAACCGCCCGGAACAAGAACAGCATCCGCAGACTGTAAGAGAATTCTTGTCAGATAAGCCATTTAAAAAAGTTCAAGACTTTGACTAGAGATAACATATTTACTAGGATAACTTTGGGTCATGTAGTAAACTAGCTGATCAAAAGGGTAAAACAAAGGTGTCAGCTTAAAAAAATGAGTCAAACCAGTAGAAAAGTCACATAATATGTGACTTTAGTGCAAAAAATATTTTATAATTAATACACTAGTATTTATAAAAAATTTAGATAAACAAGGTTTAACCGTCCTGCGCATTTTCAGGCAGTAAAAAAAACCAACAAGTTTGGACCCGTTAACAACCCATCCATTTTGTCACCTCTTAATTTGACCATGTTAAGAGACACGGATTATATCATACAAACCTTTAAAGAATTCCAAGCAGCTCTGTTAGCATCAGGATTCTGCAAGAAAAAAACATCCACCATGATCAATCAATGAAACCAAAATTATGAAAACATCGTCATGAAAAGAGAGATTGAGAAGATAGTAACTTCTATAGCGGTTGCATCTTCGAGATCACTGGCAGGCACCCAATTGATGACTAATTTCCTTCGGCAAGCAACAGATGCATGCAACAAAGCCTGGAAGGAGGAAATCCTGTTAATAATAACATTCAAGAAAGCATACTTAGATGGAAAATTAGAAGCTTGTGTGAATAAAGTATCACCTTTAGTACAGATAAATAAGAATCTGAAAGACCAGTGTACTTCCCAACCATCGCAACTCTGACCTGGAAAAATAAAATACCATGAAAATTAGCCAAAAAAAAAATTATAAAATATATATATATACATAAATTATTTCAAAAGCAGGTTTTTTTGCTTGAATTTACCGGCTCAATAAGCATGTCAGAAAGTTGAGCCCTTGCCGTCCATTCTTTCAACACAGGCTTAGTTGTGATACTATACAGGACAACAACGTTTAGAGCTTATTATGTAATACTAAACAACATAGAATCAGATGCAATAAAACATGCTAGAAGAGATGGTGCTTGGATATGCTTCGCCTTGCTTTAAGTTGTGTTACCAGTGAATCAGCCGTTTGAGTAGAGAAATGACCAACAATTTATACTACTAAACTAATGTGTAGTGATATGTTTTTACAAAAAACATTTGTGATATAAAATTCTAGCAATTGATATTTATCCTACTAGTACAATTAACAATATAATATTGTGGGTGAAAAGTAAAAACGAAAAGTTAAAATTAGAGGGGTATACAAGTAAATTTAGTTTCTTTAACAAAATCAGTTTTGTTGCAGGGATAGTTATATAACGCATATCCAACCTCCCCTTCGGTAAAAAAATAAGGTTAGAGGGCACACCATGGAAGCTCCAGAACCTTCAATATCGCTTCATGAGCCTTCTGGTCCTAGAGAAAAGAAAGAAAAGAAAAAGAACACTGAATTTCATACTAAATAATAAGTTAAATGTCATTATAGTTCAGAAATGCACTAGTTTTACTTACACGCAAGAGTAGAGGTATATGCCATATATTGGAAACATCATACAGAGTGACTATGTTCTCTTCCTGTAAGTAAGAAGGGAGTCGTTTAAAAACCAAAAGTTTGACCAACAAAACAGAGAAACATTGTATGCAATTCAATTATATTACCGGAACATGGCAAAATCTAGAGAGTTTTTCCTTCACATTTACATCCAGCTCCTGCATAATTAGAGGTAAAAATTAAGCAGCAGCAAAAATGAGAGTAATACTATCGTCAGTGGAGCCCACAAAATGGTGAGTTGGCGGATTAGGTAATAGACTAAAACTGGTAATTTGTACCCATCGAGTTCGGTTTGCCAGTAAAAACTCTGTTCAATTTTTTGAACAATTCTGTGTCAGATATATTTAGAAAAATATATACAGTTAATAATGTAACTTTTTAATAAAGACTCATGCATTATAAAAACACATTTGACACCTTTTGACCCATTTGGGCAGTTAATATTTTAGCTAAATTCTATAATTCTACCCATTTAACACTTGAGACTCTGAGAAATAAAGCATAACCCTAACTGACAAATAAATAACCAGAAAAGCAAGAGTCAATTGAGACCGTTGTGCTGCGACAAGCTAATATATTTGGCGTCAATCCCAAGCTTCTTAATCCCCTAACACTGTGTTGGGTTGGTTTCGTTTTCTGAACAAGAAAAAAAAAACAAGATAATTACTTCCATACAAAGATTCATTTAACTGTTCAAAAATACACTGGAGACATTTAATATAAACTCACTTGTTCACCAACGACATTTAGAACAGGAACCAGGCTGACATGGATTAAACAAAAGTTTCCAGCACCTAAAAGCCAACAGTTTATTTTGGTTTGATTCCTCTTCAGCCTTTACAGAATAAACTGACAAATGAGAAAAATACTTACCAACACGGTATGAGAATTGTCCAAGAGCCTCGATAAATGGCATAGATTCAATGTCCCCTGCATGAAAAGGTACATGTGTAAGACCAATAAACCAAAATAGATAATAATATATGAAGGGAGATGTTATAGACTATAATATACCTATAGTACCACCCAATTCAATGACACAAACATCTGGTGGGCCTTCTTTTCCATCAACAGGGATAGCAGCCACTCGTTCGATCCAATCTTGAATGGCATCCGTGATGTGGGGAACAACCTGAGCCAGAAATACATAAATCACATGTTATTACATAGTTCATAGTATATGACATTATAACTAGCAAAATTGACGTTGACAATTTGGTAAAACAGGTAGGGTCAAAGTATGCCACCCGCCAAATAATTTTTTTTTTTTTTTTTTTTTCATATTCTTGATTTTTGTAGAATACTAATGTACTAAATATAATTATCAAAACTAGATTACAAATAAAAACTTTGCTTTAACAATTGTTTTTTTAGGCAATTGGGTACGCTTCTGGTGACCTACTTATTTGCCCAATCGACCTATTAAAAATAAAAATAGATCACAACCCATGTTTCACAACTTTCTATTACCTGAACAGTTTTGCCAAGATAATCTCCCTTCCTCTCCTTGTCAATAACCGACTGCCACCAAAAATAATAAGCAAATATTAATTAAAAATCAATACCATTAATGTGATCTTACTCATTATCCACGGTTTGCATAAAAAAGTTAAGAATCAACTGAGTTACCTGGTATATTTTCCCAGTGGTAATGTTATTATCACGGGTCAACTTAACATCGAGAAACCGCTCATAGTTTCCTAGGTCCAAATCCACCTTCAAACAATGCATCAAAGTCAATTACACGAAGTGAAAATGTACATCGAGAAATTAAAAGCCATTCATAGCGTAGAGTAATGCTAAAATATATGTTACTTACTTCTCCCCCATCATCCAACACAAAAACTTCCCCATGCTCGAAAGGAGACATTGTTCCTGCATCTTTATTTAAGTAGGGATCTGCAGGTAGAACACCAAAAAATATTAATAAAGTTCATATTATAAACTGGCTGCTAAAGTAATAACCATGAAATGAAATTGCAAAGTCCCCCTTTGCACATGTTCTTTAAAGCAGTAAGTTATCTTTAACCTAATGTCTAGACACAAATCAAACTTGAACATTAGTCAAACCAAATATTAAAAAAGAACTTAATAGACCTCAAATTGGGGATTATATACACGTTTCTTATTTGTATCGAAGCACCAACAAAAAAGAACAAAGTACTAAAACACCAACCAATCCAAGGGTAGACTTGAGAATTGTTTAATCGAAACTACAAATCATAATCTAGTCAATATTAACTCAAACCAAAACAACAAGGTACCATTTTTAGAAAATGGTTATAATTTATCAAATAAAAAAAGGTAAACACATAGAGGCAGATACGATACCTACCAACAAAGACCATTTCTTTTTCATAAAAGTTAACTACTAAACAAAGAACAAAATAAGGATGACTAGATACGAAAAACAAAACCATCACATTAATCTAAGTTATCCAATTATCCATTGAGGATAAACCAATGAGATTTTTATATTATGTCCGTCCCACGAATTTCACAACAATTACATGTTACCAGTTTCTGATATCAAACTTACAACATTTCCAAGCTATAGTTTACTGTTATTCCATTGATTTGCAATGTACTTGACTAACATCCGTAGTCGTTTAGTGGCTTTTTTCAATGTGCATACAAATTAGGCATATATGCAAAATAATCTCTTAACTACAATCGAAACAATTACAAACCAATTTTGATAGAAGTAACACGAAGACCGCAGGCCTGAAGAAGAACACCAATACTACTAGCAGTGACTCCTTTACCAAGTCCACTAACAACACCTCCAGTCACAAGAACATACTTCATTTCTGCTTTCCCTGCCATTTTAATTTCATTAAAATCAAACAGACAAAAATTTAAACAAAGTAAAGCATAAAACAAACTAAAATCAAATAGGCAAATCATTTCATTACTCAAAACCAACAACTTTCCTTCACAAAAATGGAAGAAACAGGCGTTTTCTAAATTTTCAACTTACAAAAAAAAAAAAAAAAAAAATCTAAATTCCTAAAAAATAGAGAATAAAAAAACCATCTAAAATTTCACCTTCTTTACCCGAACATTGTTTTAATGAAATATAAACACCATCAAAACAAAAACATAAAACAGCAAAATGAAAAACAAAAAGCCCATAACTTTAAGGAAAACCTATAGAACCCTTGAACCATTTCATTATATAAACAAAGACATATAAAAGATTTACATATAAAGCCAAAGCCCAAGAGATATAACATTACCCCTTTGCATATATGAATCAAAAGATGAGTGTACAATAGACAGGGCAGAGAGAAATGACTGAAGAAGGGGATGTGTATGAATGAAGAAGAGGTGTGGTGTGGCGGCTATATATGCAAAATATAAAGAAGCGGAACAAATATATATTTCTTTCTCTAAAACCCCTACTTTTGTTTTTCCCTTTCCTACGTCTTTATTTGCCTCATGCCGATGACCCCACCCTCATACACATCACCCACCCTAAACCCTCTTTCCTACGTCTTTTTTTTGCCTCGTGCCCTTGACCAAAGCACTCGTAATTAGGGTGAGCTAACGGACCGATCGACCGACAAAATCGACCGAACCGGACTGAGACCGGACCGAACACATTCCGTCCAGTCTCAGTCTAGGGTTTTTATAATTTTGGTATCGGTCCGGCTTAAAACCGGATATTTAGCCTATTTGGACTGACACCGGACCAGACCGAGACCGAACCGACCACATTCGGTCCGGTCTCGGTCTAGGTCTTGCCGGATTCGGTCTCGGTCTCGGTCTCGGTCCGGTCCGGTTTTCACCCGATGAGCAGCCTTACTCGTAATGTTTTAATGATAACAAATATACATTCGAAACATCTTAAATAACAAGTGATATCCAAAAACCGAAAACACTTGAAAGCTGGGTCTAGCGCGTCAACCACATGGCCAACAAGCCAGTCTCGAACCAAAGTGTGTTTCTGGTTTTCAAAGTCGGTTTTCTCTTACCCGACTAAGATGCTTCTTTCAATACAGGTTTGTACATGATATTTGAGAAGTTTACTTGTAGATTTAGACTTAGAGAGATGTCCAAAACAAGTCCTCCCGAATTTACAAAAAAGCCAACTAATAAACATTTTTACAAAGTCTCTAGCTAACGCAAAAATGTTTTTCCCTTAAACCTATGAGGTTTATACTTTCACCAGAGGAAAGTATTCATAATCCTTACATTTATCTTACTAATCACGTAATGGTTTCCTCCCTTATTAGTCATTTAAGAAGAGGTCAGTTTACGTAAACGCAATTCTTGCATTTATTGGATATTGATTTACCTTGTTGCAAAGCACTCAACTTACTTGCATCAAGAAGATCAGTAAATGATTTAACTGTGGGTTAACTAATGATTATAAAGTTTAAATACTTAAGTTTGAGTTCTTGACATATAAATCATCCTTTATATGATTTCAAATATCCTATACAAACATTTTCTTATACAATCTTGTACTTCTTGTCCCCTACACCACAACACAATCTACTACTCATTCCTTATGTCTCTTTTATTCCAAACAATGCCACCACACAGTCTTCTTCTTCCTCACAATAAAAGAATCACCACCCTTAGCCTCCAAGCTTCATCTTCTTCACCATATTCTTCATATGTGTTTTTGGATTGGCCACGCCACCCTCTCATACACCTATCATCCTACTATCTCCTTACACACTCTCAACATTCAAATTGGAATTTGAAATCACTCACATACGCGTACACCCAAACGCATACACATACACACGCACACTCACAATTTATCAATTTTGGCACTTTTTAATAACATTGAGGACAATGTTCAATTTAAATGGAAGGAGGGTAAAAAAAGGGCACCTTAGAAACTAGTCACACATTTGTTATTTGTCTTGTTCTTTAGTAATTGTGTAATAAACCGAAAGAAATACTTGTAAAGGTAATTTTAGCACCAAATTTAAATTTTTTTATGACATTTACGAGTGAAACTTTAGTCTCAATAAAGCGTCTCATGGATAGGAGTTATATAGCTAGCACAAAAACCCTACCACACAAAACTTCCGCCAAAAAATGTGAGGTTCGCCTTTAGATATTTAGGTAAAAGTATACACCTATAATGCATATGAGTGTACTGGTAGTATACAGATTCTAGAACTTGCTTTAGTGATACATTACGAGATCACTAGTGAGATCGCATTCGTGTGATTAGGATTGACTAAATGATAAAAGGCATTAGGATAACTGATGAGTGTGTAAATACTAATCATTTTTGTCTTATCTGAACTGCCAAAACATCCAAAAACACCCAAATATGCATCAAAATACTAAAAATATCCCAAGGTTGTGTTTTATATGTTTTAGATGCAAAATGTTTGAAAACAAATGAAAAACGAACAAAGTTTGCATAATTGGCAGTTTCAGTCCCTCAACTTTCATAACTTGTCAAATCTAGTCCCTAAGCATTTATTTTGGAAGTAAAGTCCTTTGAAAATCAAAAGTTTTCAAAAATAGTCCTTGGGTGAAAATTTTCAACAGTTTACAAGTTTGGTCCCTGTACTTTCAGAATATGGCAGATTTGGTCCCTGGTGGAATATTTTGAGTAAAAAGTCAACATTAGTCCTTGGGAAGTCACAAGAAGTCAATATTAGTCCTTGGAATGAATGTTTGAAGAAAATTACATTTTGGTCCCTCAAGTTTCAACATTTGGCATTTTTAGTCCTTGAAGGACCAAAAGTGAAAAAATTGCATTTACAATCCTTGGACTATTGATATATGGCAGGAAAAACCCTTGAACCAAGATTGGAAAGTTTCACAAACCAGCCCTCCAAAAACAGAAAATTACACAAATGGTCCTTGTGCTTTTCATTCATAAAACCAAACGGACCCATTTGTTATTATAACCCAACAAACACAACCCAACACCACACAAACACATTTCCCCTTAACCCTTTTACAAATCAGGCCCAACCAATCCACAGCCCAATCCCCTAAACTAATAAAACCAGGGTCAAACCCGTGGTCAAACCCACTCACTGTACACTTTCCCTCCCACCAAAACCACTCCCATACCACAGCAAAACCACCCTGGTTCCCCTCACCACTTGACCCTGCAACCTGTCATATCCACTGCCCATTCCACCACCTCTGCTCACCATCACATCCCACCACCCCCTCTTGCAAATTAAACAGTGCAATTTGCACTATCTTTTTGGCGCCAAAAGCCATTTAAATGGCTGGGATCAATTACAGCTAATCCAATGGTTGAGTTTGATGGGAAACACTCAGAGGGGCCCACTGAACCCTAATTGATCACTATATCAAGAGAAAGAAGCAGAGAGAGCAAGCAAGTAGCTGTAGTGTAGTTTAGTCAAACGTTTTAGTGTAATTCTAATTTTTAGTGTAATCCCTAGATTAAGAACATTGTATTAAGACTTCTCAGTGTATTTTAAAGTTAATTCAAGCATCAATTTCAATTATTTTGTTTAAAAATCCAGTTTATGCTATTTTACTTAAAATCTCATGTTAATTTTTATGTTGTTAAAAGTGGTTGTTTATTGGTTATTTAAGCTCACTTAAGTCACTAATAAGCTTTTATAAGCTTCTTAAGCATTAAAAACAGTGTTAGCCTTAAAAACTAAAAAATACATAAAATCAAGAAAAATAGTGAGAAAATAAAAAAATCAGAAGTGAAGATGAAAGATTCATGGAGCATTGTTGATAAAGGATGGGAGTGGTTTTAGAAGCTTATTGGGAAGCTCTAGGTGTGATTATTGGTCTCTGGTTCATTTGTTTTGCTCTGGATCAATTGTAAGCCACTTTACCATTTTTTTGCTTGCTACTGTAGAATTGCTTATCAGCTGTTGTTCTTTGTGTTTCTATGCTTAGTTAGTATTTCTTAGTTATATACTTGCTTTAGGTCTCATGCTTGTTCATTAGTTTACCTAGTCTCTCAACTTCTCACTTTAACTGTCAAAATAGTGTAACAATGGTTCATGAGTATGTGTTGTTAAATGTGATGTTTTCATAGTTCAAAAAGTAAACCCAATCATAATATAGTCTTGGGAGTCAATGAGATGGTTTGAATCAGTGGTATGCTATGAAAACCTCAATTTTATGCTTTTAAAGTTGTGTTTGGTTCAAGGGTACTCACTGAGTTTCTGTGAGATTTGGTGGTAAGTTTTGGTTCAACCATGTCACATTAGGTCCTATAAGGTGTATAAAGACATAAAAACCAGTGTTCTTTCAGTAAAAGTCAAAATGCCCTTGTAATCTCCTTAACAGTTTCACTGTTGGATTTTTAGAATCCAAGATCACTCATACCGGCTAGATAGTTGTCTAAGTTGCTTAATTTAGTTTCATTATAACTTAATACTACTTGTTCAGTCATTTAGAAGCTTTTAAATCTCATAAAAGTCAACTAATCATGTTTTTCATAAAAGTCAAAAGTTTTTTTTACTGTAAAATGGAGCAAAACTCTAGATCCTTTGTAGCCTTCAATCTTGATTGGAAATGATTAAACCTTGTTGTTTTATGCTCATTGGTGGCTTGTTAACCTGATTCAAAAGAACAATTAGCTTTTATAATTCATTGGCTTATGCAATTTTGGTCTTAAAGTTCCTGTTTGAACTTTTGCTTCCCCTGCTCCAGGCTCACAAGCTCACTTTCATAAGCTTGTAGCTTGGTCAATAGTGTACTTTAGCTTTTGATTTTTGTTGTTGTTGGAAGCCCTTCTGGCCTATTTCTTGAGAATGTGCTTATTTTTCACTGTACTGCTTATCTAAGTGCTTATTTTTGGATCTATATTTTGTCTCATCACAACTCATATACTAAGTAATCAGTGTAAGAGGCCAAGTCCACAAGCTCCTCAAAAGCTCACCTGTGGGTCCCACAGTGTGATTTTAGACTTTTTGGAAAGCCCATCCACCCAACTTTGTGGTTCCAGCCTCATTTAGGCTTTTGGCTTATTGAATGAGCTTATAATCAAGCTTGTTATACCCTGCAGATTTGCCTTGTGTCTGAGTGTTTTGGGAATTGCTTATTTGATTGCTATGGCTTAACCAGCTGGATTTTTCATTTCTTTGGTCTCCATTAAGTTCCTTTAAGTGTTTTTTAGCTTATTCCCTAGCTTGTGTGCATTGCATAGCTTTTCATCATCAAAATCTCCTTTTTAAGCTTATTTCATAATCTGTGGTATACATAAGCTTGCATTCTGCTTATTTTCAAGTTTCAAAAATTTTGTTTTCCCAAAAGTTGCATATAATCAGTGTTAGAATAGTTTTGTAAAAGAAAATTCCAAAAATCATCAATTTTAAGAAAGTGATAGCATCTATTTAAGCCATTTGGCTTATTGCTCAGCTTTTTCAAAAAGCAATTTTCATTTTTATAATTTTCATAAGTTCCTGTTCACTTTTAGTATTTCTAATAATTTTCTTAGATTATTATCTTTTCATTTAGTATTTATAATAATTAATAATAGTTAAAATAGTTTTAATAAAAAAAACCCAAAAATAAAATCCTCTACTGTTTAAATTTAATCACTAGTGCTTTTTTATATTTTTCCTAGGTTTTATAAATCATTTGGTATTTCTAGAAAATATTTTCATAATTATTACAGTTCATTTTCTATTTATCTTAATTAAATTAGTTTAATTATTTTTTAATTAATAACTAAGTAAATAATTAATAAAATAGTGTAATAATAGTTTTTATAAACTTTTTATAATTTTTTAGGGTTCCTGAATTAGTAAATTAGTTTTATAAAATATTTTCTAATTTTTTAAGTCATTTTTAGTATTATTAGTAATTTAAATTAGTTTAATTAGTTTAATTAATATAACTAGTAATTAATTAATATTAAATTCACAAAAAGACAAAAATACATATTTTTAGTTTTTATAATATTTTTAAGTTATCTTAGAGTTTTTAAATATAAATTTTCATTTTCTTAGTCTTATTTAATATTATATTATATTTAGTTTAACTTAAATAGTTATTATAAGTATTAAATAGTTTTAATTAATATTAAATATTAAAATAATCAAAAATATATTTTTCTTTTTTATAAAATTTTATTTTTATAATAAGTTTGTAAAAAAGTCATTTTCACACCCTGTAGTTTGTTTTTGCTTAATTCCCATTTTTTCAGTACGCATTTGCATTTTAGGTTTATCTGATTTCCTGTATTTGATAATATTGTTCCATAATCTTAATTTCAAGCAATCAGTAGTGTATCAATCCAAATCATTATCTGGTTACTATTCCCTAATCACTCATTCCCAAAACGTTTCCAAAACACAATTTTGAATCTCGTTGGGACTTAACGACCCGTGAGTACACTGTGCTTTCAACGGATCATAAATTGATCACTTTCTCTCTCATAGCTTGACTTAGTTTACCAAGAACCCTTGGTTGACTTAGTTGACCGTTTGGGAGGAGTCAATAACCCATGTTTTAAACATATTGATGCGTGGTTTTGCAACCTTCCAAAAGGTTTTACTTCTCAAGTGATCTTAAGAAGCTTGCAATCCCCACAGGCAGTGTACGTGACCGATGTAGTATAGTGAGTGGCAAGTACCGGGGGATTGATCGTTCTCTCGAGGAATAGTGTCGTTAGGATTGAAACTAATCTAACTAGGTCTAGAGGTGAGGGATGATTCTTTTTGTATTTTTATATTTTATGGAAAGCAAGTAAAATATCTTGGGTATTGGAAGAGTGGGCGGAATTAGTTGCTAGCCAACTAACCCAAATAACTACTTAAACAATAAAATAAAATAACAAGAAAATAAATTGGTAGGAACTTTATATATGGAGAAAACGTGTTTACTTATATTTCATTACTCCTTAGTTATCTTTTATTGATTAATTGGTTTGTCACAATTGCGTGGATGAAAGGTTGCATTCCTTAATACCATTCGTGGGGCCGTGTACGATCTTCCCCAACTCTATAAGCTTTTATCTCTTCATATGACGACACGTTTAGTATCCTATCATGGCCTCATTAATAATTACTTATGCATTCAATACAACCAATAAAACTGTAGTACACATCCGATTACGTTTCTTAAGACGTTTAAGCAAGTTACCGTATAGGAGATTAGCCAGTTTTCTTAAGCCTAACGCTTAAATCAATCACCCACAACAATCAATGACAAACCAATAATCAATAATCAATAACTAAGTTTCATTAGATCTAAGTAAACACGACTAAACCTAAGCTAGCATGTTAATAGAAAGACAAGCATAAAAGATAATCAAACAACACATAGACATATTGAATAATTAAAGGATAACTTATCTTCAATTACACATGGGCAAAGAAAGGGTATGAAACCCTTGGAAAAGGTCTGAAATTCGAGCTAGGGTTTATGTGTGTGATACACCAAAAGTTCCTCCTTCAATGAATGAAAAATCCAAAACTAAATTTAGAATTTACAAGCTGACGGCGTCACCTTTTAGGTTGTGACGCCGTCAAGTCGCCGCCATGCAACTCCTCAGATTGCCTAGATCCACTTCTGACGTCGTCTGGTTCAAATGTTCTCTGGGTCGTCTCTCTTTAGGTTAACACGTGACGGCCTTGGCGTTTTATAACGTGACGCCGTCACGTGTAATCTTCCCAATATCTTTCTGGCGCGTCAAGTGTAAAGCAATTATCCACCTCTTGATCAACATGTGATGGCGTCACCTAGTGAGCCTTGACGCCGTCAGGTACTGTTTCCAGCTTAGATTCTTGACTTTGTCATTTTCTTCACTTTTTGCTCCAAAAACGTCCAAAACGCTTCATTTTCCAGAATTCTTCTCCAAAGTACCTAAATTGACAAAAGAAACGATTTGAGGTAATAATTGATCACAATATCACGATTTAGGGCTTAAATGACCCCCTAAAAGCATAATAAATTTCTCCTTATCAAATACCCTTACACTTGGGATTTGCTTGTCCTCAAGCAAATGAGCTTTTATTCTAATCAAAATACAAGTTAGGGGTCATTTAACACTAATATAAAAGTAATTACAACAAATGATCGTTCCACTTTAATCAAAACAAGCACGGAAATTATACACTAGCACCTCACAAATAGTGTTTTGGATACTCTCATCTCTCAGGTGTTATAAATGTATATATCACAAATGGAAATGGAAAAATATCACTCACTACCTATCATATCTTTTGTAAAATACCTTTATATGTAGTTAAGACGAAGTTAAAAACAAAATAAAGCATTTTCACAATTTTAATTTGAAACATGAACAATAAATAATATAAATAAAGCATGCATACAAAAGCAAATAAAATCAAATAAACAAACAAACAAGCCAAATAAAGCTTGGGTTGCCTCCCAAGAAGCGCTTTTCTTTATTAACAAGTCTTGTAGCTAGACTCAAAGTCATGCTCCCTATTACGTGACTCCATCATTGGTCACGTTCTCTTGGTCATCCTCTTGTTAGTCTTGTATTCAAGACCTACTTGTAGACATTCCTTATAGAACCCAATTATTTTCCTCATTACATAGTCTACTCCTCTACGTGTATCCTCATCACTCCTATAGTAGACCGCTTGCTTATACTCCTTCTCAAGGTTCGATAAAAGTCGGTATTGCTCTATCTTATATGGCATTTGGTAGGCTATCTCATCGGTCTCCTCCTTGAACCTAACTATCCCTAGAGACGGGTCATAATTCATTTTAGAGACTTCAACAAATGGCTTTCCAAACACTACTTGAGTTAAGCAACTATCTATTACCGGACGAATATCTTCTACAATCACAAAATCGGTAACATATGTGAAGTTTCCTATAAAAACGTGCAATCCCTTAACTCTTCCCACAAAGTTACTTATCCTACATTTGTTAGGAAATATCCTAGGTCCAAGTTGCTTTTTCATTATCCAATTGTAATGGATCCTAGTCATAATGTTTATGGGAGATTTAAGATTGATGTAAGCTTTCCACACATGCACATGTCCAATGTTGCATGGTATGTTGATATAAGATGGATCGCCCGCTATGATAATTGGTGAACCTAGGAAGTATGGTGTCTCGGGGTCATCGAACAAATCCCTATGGTACGCACGCTCTTCTTGAGTGGGTAACCTATCGAAGTAGTCCACTACATCCTCTACTTCTTTCTCCTTATCATCCTTAACTTCCTTAACCTCATTATTAGATTTATTATCAATTCCAACCTTATCCTTATCATTTTCTTCCCTATCCTTATCGATTGGCTTAATAGTGACAGCGTTGATAAAGTGGACATGTTTGGATGATGAGGGGTCCTTGATTTGGGTTCCGCTACTTGTTTTCCTAGCGTCCTTATTTGGCGGTGCCAACACTTGGTTGTTGAGAGCCTTTAACAAGTTGTCAATTTTATTGGTCATCTCGTTTTGTTGTTGATTGAAATCGGCTTCAAACTTTGCCATACGACTTCTTGAGATGCCATAAAATTGGACATCAACCCTTCAAGATTGTTGGTACTACCATAGTTGTTAGAAGGATTTTTGTTGAAAGTACGGTTTGAGGATGAACTGTTTGATTTAAAACGATTAGGTGGATTGGAATAATTGTTTTGGGACAGGTTTTGGTTTTGCTTCCAGCTAAAGTTTGGGTGATTTTTCAAGAGGGGTTGTATGAATCACTGTAAGGGTTTGGCTCGGGTTTGAAAGTGTACCACTTGTCTCCCGCTCTGTCGGTACACAACGATGCGTAGTCCGCAAAAGCTTGTTCGGGGAGATCCATGCAATCACGAGTGTCATGGGGACCACTACAATATTCACATGAAGAAGTGATTTTGTTCACTTGGCTTGAAGGTTTAGGAGCTTCGTAGGATTTCATGAGAAACTTGACTTGGTCTTCAAGTTCCATGATCCTACGGTCGGGAATGCTTGAATTATTCGAAGGCAAAGATATTGCCTTGACCATTTTGTTCAAATCACGGGGATCATTCCAACATTCGTTGTCATAGAGAGCAAGATCTTCTATGAGTTCCCATGATTCTTCCGCACTCCGATCACGTAGCTTACCATCGGCCGCTTGGTCAATGGTTTGCCTTGTGGAAAGATTGATATGGTCATCGTTGATTTAGACTTGGAGCCAAAGATCTATGCCATGATGAGGGACTTTTTCAAGTAAGTCCTTGAAACGAGTCTGTGCTTCGTAAAGGGTTTCACTTTGACATTGTTGGAACATCAAGATGTCATTCCTTAACTTGGTGGTTCTTCCCGGTGGGAAAAATTGAGCAAGGAAACGAGAGGTGAGATCATCCCAAGAGGTGATAGATCCCGCGGGTAAACGCTCAAGCCATTAACTAGCTTGGTCACGTAGAGAGAATTAGAAGAGACGCAGTCGGGTCGTCTCTCGAGTTTCAACATCAAGGTCTATGGAATCTACGATTTTGAGGAAATCCTTGAGATGNTATGCCATGATGAGGGACTTTTTCAAGTAAGTCCTTGAAACGAGTATGTGCTTCGTAAAGGGTTTCACTTTGACATTGTTGGAACATCAAGATGTCATTCCTTAACTTGGTGGTTCTTCCCGGTGGGAAAAATTGAGCAAGGAAACGAGAGGTGAGATCATCCCAAGAGGTGATAGATCCCGTGGGTAAACGCTCAAGCCATTAACTAGCTTGGTCACGTAGAGAGAATTAGAAGAGACGCAGTCGGGTCGTCTCTCGAGTTTCAACATCAAGGTCTATGGAATCTACGATTTTGAGGAAATCCTTGAGATGTTGGTTTGGATCTTCGGAACGAAGTCCATGGAATGCACATCCGCTTTGCACCAACTGGATGGTGTCGGATCGCAAGGGAGACACATTGGCTCCTTGAGTGAGCTCAATGGTGTTTCGATAGCCTTGGTGGCTAGGACGGGAGTATTCTTCTAAAGTGCGTGCCCTAGGAGGTTGGTTTGGTTGTGGTGGGTTTTGTTGTGGTGGGTTGGCGAGATCAAAGATATTACCACCTTCCATGATGGCGGATGGTAATGGTTACGAACAAAAAAACGAAGAAAAAGATAGACTAAAGAAGACCTAATAAAAATAAAATAAAAATCTCACTAGATAGGAATCTAGTGAGTAGACCTAATAAAAATAAATTTCAGCCTAAACAATAACTATTCCCCGGCAGCGGCGCCAAAAACTTGATGCGTGGTTTTGCAACCTTGCAAAAGGTTTTAATTCTCTGCAATCCCCACCAGGCAGTGTACCTGACCGATGTAGTATAGTGAGTGGCAAGTACCGGGGGATTGATCATTCTCTCGGGGAATAGTGTCGTTAGGATTGAAACTAATCTAACTAGGTCTAGAGGTAGGGATGATTCTTTTTGTATTTTTATATTTTATGGAAAGATATGCAGAAAACATGTCTACTTAGATTTCATTACTCCTTAGTTATCTTTTATTGATTAATTGGTTTGTCACAATTGCGTGGATGAAGGGTTGCAGTCATTAATACCATTCGTGGGGCCGTGTACTGTAGCAACTTACAAAATTTCATCACTATCATTCCCATTACAAATACCTATAGTAGGTATTTCCACAGGTAAATTTTTGCTTTTTGCATGCATATCATTACATAAGTGACTCTCTAGGCCTGCTCATGTATCTACACAAGCTAATATCTTTACCCACACACCCTATAAACTCCTAGTATGTCAAGCATAGGATTATAACAACACCATAATAAGTAAAACACTAATCTAAAACACTAAACTCATCACAAAACCCTAATCTAACATTAATTAAGCCCTAATTAGGCCTATGTGTTTACAAAACCCTAATTGATTATCTGAACTAGTTTAAAAGTGTTCAAGGCTTAAGTATGAGTTACCTTAGGAATATTAGGATACCCTAGGATCCTGAGGCACTAGTACAACCCATTAGAGCTTAGGTACAAGTCTCTTAAGCACAAAACCATAACTAGGTTATAACTTCCCAAAAACTAGGTCAAACCTTCTCAAACTTTTCCCAGAAGCTACCACCACTTAGTATAAGCTTCTTAGGATTAGTCACTAGACACTCATAGGATACTAATCTAGGCACAAAACCCTAGGTAAAACCCTAATTACACCTTAAGCTAGTTTAAGTCCTAAACTAAGCTTAAACCTAAACATAACCTACTATAAGCACCCTACCACCACTCCCTAGCAGCCTACTAGGCAGCTTACCCATCATCTTGTCACAACCTAGCACCCTAACACCCACCTCCATCACCTCCTCGTCACCACCTTGTCCAAACCGACTCCACGACCTCCATAACCACCACAAACACCCTAGGCCGACCTATAGCTTGTATTAGTCATCATGTAGCTTAGGTTAGTCAGCTACTAGCTTGTCCTAGTCACCTCCCTCCCCCTCGACACCTCCTACTCCCATTACTTGGCCACCAAGCCCAACGAGAGCTATAAATACCCTCGTACCCTCTCCATTTTCAAACCACACCACCTCTTCTCTTCACCTCATATATTCTGTAGTTAGTAGTAGTTTAGGATCATTAGAAGTCCTAGGAGTCGAGAGAATTAGGCTAGAAGCCCTTGTCGAAGTGAAATCTTGCCGAGAAAACCCTAAACCCTCGCTAGCACCACTTTAGATCACGTAAGCCTTCATACTTGCTTCTATTAATTTTATTTCAGTTCTAGGATAGTATTAGGATGCCTTAGATCCCTTAGAACCCCTTGCCTAAGCCTTGATCATAAAAACTAGCTCGTTATCTTTTAAAAACCCTAAAATGAGTCGAATTACTATTTTTATACCATAAGCCATTTTCATAAGCTATAAGCTAATCTAGGCAACTTAGTTAAGCTTATATTAGTTAACCATAAGCTAGAAAGCCCTTTTGTTTCATAAAAATATAGTTTGCATGGAATTAGGACTAGTTTTGCAAAACTTTCCATGCATAGGGGTATATATGGTAACTTTCTGAAAATATTAATCTAGGGACTATTTTTGACATTTCTTAGAAGTTATAAGTATAAGTACCCTTTTTGCAAAGTTATATAACCCTAGGATAAAAAGTTAGAAAGTTATAAACTTATAAGGACTAGTTTTGCAAAGATTATAAAGTTAAGGGTATAAAAAGTAAAATTTGAAAACTTATAAGTCCAAGGGTCATTCCTGTCATTTTCTAAAAATATAGAAGTATAGGGACTAAATATGTGAAGTTTAGATAGTTAAAAACTTAGGTAATATAAGTATTATAAATATAGGGTACATTTTGTAAATATACTAACCTTGAAGGTTATAAAGTAAATTATTTTCATATATATAGCAAACCTGTTTTAAAGTTAGAAGTATAACACAATACTAGGGAGCTTCATGTGAGGAATACTATGTGGATATTTCATTATGACGAGTCTGTTGGGTTTACGATTTAAAGTGCCCTGGCTCCGCAAACGATTATTGTATATACTTCTGAATTATGATGGCCCGAACGGTGTTATGTTATAACTAAACTTTAATAACAATATAACTCAATAGTAAGGAACTTCGTGTGAGGAGTTATATACTTCTGAATTATGATGGCCCGAACAGTATTATGTTGGCAGCATAATACAATAGTAGGGAGCTTCATATGAAGAGTTATACTTCTGGATTACGATGGCCTGAACGGTGTTATATTATATCTAAGAATCCTAAGATAAAACACTTAATAAACATAAAACAAAACAACTAGAGCTTGACATGCCTCGACACCAATAATAGACCTCAAGATACGTGAGTAAGCAGCCTAGACTTCTAGTCACTATGACCCCAATTCACATAGCCTTAATCCCAGGTGAGTTTCGTAGCCTCACATTTTTTTAAATACTTTCTAAACCTTGTGAGGGGGATACTTGCTTTAAATCGAATACAAGTATTTTTCTATCGTTATTGCACAAGTGATACTATTCTGCCACCATTACATAACTAAAATTCATGAGCCATAATCACTTGTGGGTTTTACACAAGTGAACGCAAGTATAGTTGATAGATCTATTGGAGATTGACACTCCCGTTGGTTTACCTCAGCCGGATAACCAATAAGTACTATACTTGAAACCTACAGTAAAACCTCTATAAATTAATAGTGTTTGGACCAAGATATTTTATTAATTTTGCGAGACATTATTATATCGATAAATTAATAATCTATTAATTTAAAGAGGTTTTACATATGACCTTTAACTTTTTAAGTGTAATATACTAGTTACAATGTATACTCGTTAGAGATGAAAAATAAATTTGAAAAACATGTTCCAATTAAAATTTTATGGATTCATATTCACACTTTATGAAAATAAAATTAACACTTTTTGTTGCAATACGAGAAGACAACACAACACTTTAGTGCAATAAAGAGATTTTGAGATAAAATAAATATAGATTTGAAGTCAAACAAAAAATAACAAGTGACAATGAATTCAAGTTTTACTAAACAATCTTAGGATTTTGAAGTGTATCTCGCACACACGCACATATATACATATATATGGAAATTTTAGTAATTATTAATTTATAGTTTCGTTGCGACTAATATATATAAACTGGAGTTTCAAAAAAATTAATATCTTATTTTATCGATTGGGTCCAAATTTGTACTGGTCCCAAGTTGGGACCGGACAAATTATTAATTTTATCGAGGTTATTAATTTATAGAAGTTTTACTGTATAAGGATTAACTTTGGCAAGTTATCCTTCTCGTCCCCTCATGGTTGGGTCTGCAGCCCCCATGACCCGGACTGTTAACGTGCGATTTCATGAGCTTAGTGCAACATACCCACTCTTGATAATTGTGCATGCATCACAATTATCACACACACATAACATTTTCCCAGATGGGTGTAACAACTGAACCCAGGGAACTTGTATTCACCCACACTCTAAACCTATGACTCTCACTCAACCTAGTGTTGACTTTTTTAGCATGTAACCTAGGTAACGAAGCTCTACGGGAACTATGGCATGGAGTGGTACAAAACTTGCAGGACTTTTCACTCAGTTATTGATGCGTGGTTTTGCAACCTTGCAGTAGGTTTTGCCTCTCAAGGGATCTTGAGAAGTTTGCAATCCCCACCAGGCAGTGTACCTGACCGATGTAGTATAGTGAAGTGGCAAGTACCGGGGGATTGATTGTTCAACTCAAAGAATAGTGTTCGTTAGGATTGAAATTTATCTACTAGGTCTAGAGGTGAAGGATGATTCTTTTTGTATTTTTATATTTTATGGAAAGCAAGTAAAAATCTCGGGTTTTAGAAGGAGGGGCGGAATTAGTTGCTAATCAACTAACCCAAAAGCTACTACTTAAACTAATGTGCTAGAAAGTAAACTAGGGTTCTACAAGGGAAGTGAAGCATGTCTACCTATGATGTATTACTCCTTGCTAGCTATCCAATTCTACCTATTGAGTTGACACACCTTGTTTTAATTGATGGTTGCATTCCTTAATACCATTCGTAGGGCCGTGTACGATCTTCCCTAACTCTATAAGCTCCTACTTCACTCCTATGTCGAGCCGACTAAAAGCTCCTAACATGGGATCACTAGAATTCGCTTACGCATTAAATACAACGATATAATCGTAGTACACATCCGATTCATGTTTCTTAAGACGTTCAAGCAAGTTACCATATAGGAGGGTTAGCCAGTTTTCTTAAGCCTAACATCGACATCACCCAATCAAAACAAGAAACAATAGGAAGCAAGAATTATAAACTAAACCAACTAGATCTATTGAAGTTGTCACGCCTTAATTGATGGAGATAGACACAAACATCAACAAGAAATCAATAAGATCTAATTAGTTATACACAAGTGATGCGTGGTTTTGTAACCTTACAACAGGTTTTACCTCTCGAGGGATCTCAAGAAGCTTACAACCCCACCAGGTAGTGTACCTGACCGATGTAGTATAGGATAGTGGTAAGTACGGGGGATTGATCGTTCTCTCACAGGGAATAGTGTTCGTTAGGATAGAAAAACTACTCTAATAGGTCTAAGGGTGGAAGGAAGATTCTTTTTGTATTTTTATATTTTATGGAAAGCAAGTAAAATCTCGGTTTTGGAAGAAGGGCGGAATTAGTTGCTAGTCAACTAACCCAAGTTTACTACTTATGCAAATTAAAATAAAATAAATATCTAAACTATTGTGGTTGTGAAAACAATATGGAGAAAGTTGTGTTTACTTAGATTTCATTACTCCCTAACTATCTTTTACCGGTTAATTGATATGTATGTTACTTGTGTGGATGAAGGGTGTATTCCTAATAACTCATGGAGTGGCATACATATCTCTCCAATTCTATGAGCTCTTATCTCCTCCTATGCCATGCACGGCACAACCATAGGGATTGTAAACAGTGGCTCATGCGTTAAATACTACCTTAATAGCCTAGTATGCCTTGGCTACATGTTTCCCAAGACGTTCAAGCACGTTACCATAAAGGAGGTTGGCCAGTTTTCTTGAGCCTAACATTGATGGAACAATCATCCCAACAAACAACAACACATCAATTAACCAATAATTAATAGTTAGGTTTCATTAGATCTAAGCAAACACAAGAGAATTTAGCTACACATGTTAATTAAAAGACAAGCAAAAGAGATAATCAACCAACACATAGACATATTGATTGAATTAAAGTGAAGACTTATCTTTAATTAAGCATGAGGGTTCCAAGGGTTGGAAACCCTAAAAAGTACAGAAAATTCGTCTTTAGGGTTTGCCCTAAAAGTTCTCCACAAAGTTCCACACTAATGAATGAAAATTAGAAAACTATATATAGATTTTACACTCTGACGGCGTCAGGTTATAAGGGCTGACGCCGTCAGCTCGCCGCCATTAGGTTTCTCGGATGGCCTAGATCCACTTCTGACGCCGTCACCTTATAAAACCTTCTGGGCCGTCACTCTTTAAAATATAACCTGACGGCCTACTTTTCCTAACACCTGACGGCGTCAGGTGTTAATTCCAAAATTTCCTCTGGCCCGTCATTTGAAAATTGGATTCCACTCTTTTGTCAAGGCTTTCTGACGGCGTCACCTTGTGACTTCTGACGCCGTCAGGTTGTAAATCACCATCTTTTGAGACTTTGTCGTTTTCTTCACTTTTATGCTCCAAAAACGTCCGAATATGCATGTTTTCCAGAATTCCTCTCAAAAGTACCTAAAATGACAAAAGGAACGATTTAGGGCAATATTTGATCACATTTATACGAATTAGGGCTTAAATGACCCCCTAAAAGCGTAACACTTTTCGTCTCATCAAATACCCTTACACTTGGGATTTGCTTGTCCTCAAGCAAATGAGCTTTTATTCCAATCAAAATATGAGTTAGGGGTCATTTAACACGAATATAAAAGTAATTACAACAAATAGTTATTAGACCCTAATCATAACAAGCACGGAAATCATACACTAGCACCTCACAAATAGTGTTTGGATTCTCACATCTCTCAAATGTCATAAAGTTTATATCTCATAAATGGAAACGGAAAATAACACTCACTACCTGTCATAGCAAATAGATTACCATAGGCTTGGGAAAGGATCAATTACTCCTCCACTAGGCGTAAGCACCTAAGATAAACTATCAAAGAGGGCTTTATAAAGGGTTGTAACGTAAGGTGTAGGGATATGATAACACGGTTTGGTTGGAATAAAGGGTATTTTAGTGGTGGCGAGTTAATTATCATGATCAAATACATGCACTCTACATCGTTGCTTAAGTCAAGACTCGACTCAATCTTAGTCTAAAAATGAAATAACAAAAACTAAAAAGGAACATAAAAGGAAACGGGATGGTAGTCCGTATGTTTTTCTTCTTTCTTTTTCATATTTTTTTGTATTTTTCTTGATTTTTCGATTTTTTTTTTCATACACTCTTGCCCTACCATCCAAAATAATACATCATAGGGGATTTGCATTCCCCTTACACTTGAATCTTTACATAACTTTACAATCACTATTCTAATGACTCGAATTAAGATAATCGAAAAACTTGGAGTACTTTTAAAATATTTAGCACGTATGGGGGTAATAATGTTGTTCTTCCCCATTACTTCATTACACTAGTACTTTACCCATGAGTCCCAATCGTCCCAAAACAATATGTACAAGGATATGACTTAACTTAGCAACCATGTAATTGACCGGATAATTAACTAAGGGTTTAACAAATGTTTTCACAATAATGCACCAAAGGTGGGTGCATACAAGGTAGGCTAAGGCGATTTGGGTGTACATTTAGTGGGGTGTAAACAAATTCTCACTTTGAGTAAGATGCTCAAAGGTCGAAACGAAAGGATAGGCTCGGAAGGGTGTACTAGGGGTATCGTGTACCAAAAATGGATACAACGCAAAGGGTGTGGGAGAATTACTTGACCAATGAAGTCAATGTAATTATAACAAATATACGGGTGTAAAACAATGGGTTAATCCTAATGCCTCTTATCATGTAGTAAATCTTAACTACACAAATGTAGTCTCAATTGTAGATTTGAGATGGTTCTAACGCAAGTTCTAGAATCTAAATACTACCGGTACTCACATCATAGCACCAAAGATGGATGCTTTTCCTACCAATTCTAGGGGCGAACCTCACATATTTGGGGTGGAAAAATTTTTAGTGGTACGGTATTGTGCTGGTCATACAATTTCCTATCCATGAGACGCTCATTAAGATCAAGGTTTCACTTCTAAATGTTGTAAAAAAATTTAAATTGGCGCTAAAATTGCCCTAACAAATATTTCTCTTGGTTTTATTACAAATTTACTATCAAACAAAGCAAAACATCAAGCATAGGTATATTCTCAACGGTGCTTTCATTTACCCCCCTTACACTTAAACCGAACATTGTCCCCAATGTTCAAATAAAAGACGTAAAAGTAAATAAGATGAAAGAATGAAATCAAATACTCCCCTGAATCATTTGTTGTGGATAGTAAGGTAACATGGTTAGATCTTCTTCCAAGAAAGACGAACGTTCAAAGCTTCCCTTCCAAAATAATAAACGTCTTCTTATCCAAAATAACCTGTTAGCCTGAAAAAGATAAAGGCCAACCTCGCGTAAAATCGGCGGTAAAATCTATATAATAAGATATAATGCTTGTGGAATGAATATTTTGCAGAATTCCTGGAGATTATAAGTTAAATAATTGACAAAACTTTTTAAGTTTCCGGAAAAATATAAAACTTTCAAAATTTGCAGAAAATTATAACCTGACGCCGTCAGAAAGTTCTGACAGAATTCTCATGTTAAGCTTCCGGGAAAAATTCTGGAAAATCTAAATCTTACTTCCTGGAATTCCTGCAAAAATTCATTATGACTCGATACAAGCATTTGACTCAAACAAATACTAATATGTAGGTTAATTCCATTGTTATGATTCATGTTCATTCGTTCTATATAAACCGATTTATACTTCCCTTACACTTAGCTTTTGCAAAATACCTTTATATGTAGTTAAGACGAAGTTAAAAACAAAATAAAGCATTTTCACAATCTAGTTTGAAGCATGAATCATTAACAAGAAATATAACTTACATACGGAAACAAATAAAATCAAATAAACACGCAAAAACACACAAAACATGGGTTGCCTCCCAAGAAGCGCTTTTCTTTATTTACGAGTCTTGTAGCTAGACTCAAAGTCACCGTACTTTACGTGACTTCGTCATTGGTCTCGGTTCCTAAGTCATCCTCTTTTCCGGTTTTGTATTCGGGCCCTAAGTTCAAACAATCCTTATAGAAACCGAAAATCCTTTTCATGACATAGTCTACTCCCCTACGTCTATCCTCATCATTCCTATAGTAGACCGCTTGTTTGAGCTCCTTCTCAACGTTTGACAAGTGTTGGTATTGCTCTATCTTATACGGCATTTGGTAGTTCACCTCATCGGTCTCATCCTTAAATGTGACTATCCCTAAGGAAGGTTCATGAGTCATTCTAGAGACCTCGATAAATGGTTTGCCTAAGACTACTTGGGTCACACTTGCATCGATTATTGGGCGGATATATTCTACAATTACAAAGTCGGTGACATAGGTGAAGTTCCTACATAAACCGGTAATCCTTTAACTCTTCCCGTGAAGTTACTAATCCATCCCTTATCGGGAAACACTCTATACCCTAGTTGACTTTTCATTATCAAATTGTATTGAGCTCTAGTCATGATGTTAATGGGTGATCTAGGGTCAATGTACGCCTTTCAAATATGCAAATGCCCGATGTTACATGGTATGTTTAGATAATAAGGATCGCCTACCTTGAAAATTGGGTTACCTAGGATGTATGGGGTCTCGGAGTCATCGAATAGATTCTTATGATATGCTCGCTCCTCCCTAGTTGGTAACTTATTGAAGAAGTCTTCTTCTTCTACTACTACTTCCATCTTCCTATCATCCTCTGTTTCCTTAACATCATCCCCTGATTCGTTATCATTCTCACTCCTATCAATTGGTCTAATGGTCACAACGTTGACGAAGTGGACATGTTTGGATGAAGAAGGGTCTTTGATTTGGGGTCCGCTATTGGTATTTCTAGCGTCCTTTTGTGGGGGTGATAGCACTTGGTTGTTGAGGGCTTTCAACAAGTTGTCAATTTTGTTAGTCATCTCCACTTGTTGTTGATTAAATTCGTTTGTGAATTTAGCTATACGAGCTTCTTGAGATGCCATAAAATTTGACATCAATCATTCAAAATTGTTGGTACTACCATAATTGTTGGAAGGATTGTTGTTGAA
>LBNU01034024.1:151776-179914 GCA_014162995.1 Artemisia annua
GTTGAGAGAGATCAGGAAATTCGACTTTAGGTTTGCCCTAAAAGTTCTTCATAAAAGGTTCCACACTTAATGAATGAGAAATTAGGAAACTGATTTATATAGATTTTTACACTCGACGTCGTCATGTTATAAGGGCTGGGACGCCATTCAAGCCTCAGCGCCAATTAAAGTTTCTCGGATGGCCTAGATCCACTTCTGACGCCGTCACCTTAAAAACGTTTCTGGGCCGTCACTCTTTAACTTTACTCCTGACGGCCTATAATTCCTAACACCTGACGGCGTCAGGTGTTAAATCCTCTGGCCCGTCATTTGAAAATTGGATTCCACTCTTTTGTCAAGACTTTCTGACGGCGTCACCTTGTGACTTCTGACGCCGTCAGGTTATAAATCATCATCTTTTGAGACTTTGTCGTTTTCTTCACTTTTATGCTCCAAAAACGTTCAAATATGCATGTTTTCCAGAATTCCTCTCAAAAGTACCTAAAATGACAAAAGGAACGATTTAGGGCAATATTTGATCACATTTATACGAATTAGGGCTTAAATGACCCCCTAAAAGCGTAACACTTTTCGTCTCATCAACAAGTTTCACACAATCACATGTATACACTAGGTGATTTAGCAAAACATAATCAATAAAGAACAAACAACAATAATAATGGAAGACATAATTAAGATAGAATCAACACACCAATACAAGATGTTGATTGAGTGACTAAGACCCTCTAAGTTGCTGGAAAAACACCTACCCTAACCCTAGAATCGGACTTAGGGTTTGGGGCTTACAAATAATGAAGTTATAAGGTTGTATTTATAGGCACTTTTCTGCCCGAGGGGGTCTGACGGCGTCAGCCCGTACACTAGATGGCCATCAGGTGTTATTCTTGACGCCGTCACGTTATAATACTTCTGGGCCGTCTCTCTTTAAATTATAATCAGATGGCCTACTCCCAAATACACATGACCCTTCAGGTACGTGGTCAGGTGTTAATCCTTGATTTCTTCTCATGAGCGTCGGGTACAATATAAATCCACCTCTTTTGTCGAAGAGTAACGGCGTCACCTTGTGACTTTTGACGCCGTCAGGTACTGTTCTAGCTTGATTTCTTGACTTTGTCGTTTTCTTCACTTTTATGCTCCAAAAACGTCCAAAATGCTTCCTTTTTCATATTTCTTCTCCAAAGTACCTAAAATGACAAAAGGAACGATTTAAGGCAATATTTGATCAAATAATTACGGATTAGGGCTTAAATGACCCCTAAAAGCGTAACACTTTTCGCCTCATCAAATACCCTTACACTTGAGATTTGCTTGTCCTCAAGCAAATGCGTGATAATACTTACATCATATGATGCTAGTATTATGACGTCTGGCCAACGTGATAATACTTACATCATATAACGTGCACTTGTTGTGTTCATAGGATGTCTCGAGAAGTGCCTTAGAAGAGCCTTAGATCTCTATTTTGTTTGCGACTATCTGCGAATAGTGAGACCTTAGGTTCCTTCGACCTATACATTTGATCTGCCTTATCGTCGTACGATTTGGTATGTTTGGATATGTGAGAATATGTTTGTCGATCTCTGTACCATGATCACGAATCTTAGGTTCTGTTGTAGAGCTTTCTGCCGTTTGATGTTATCAGACAATCTGGTTTCTGTCAGTATGAATTCGATCTGTTACTATGAAGGAGTACACCTATGTTTTGTTATATGTACGTTTCACATCCGTTGAATCTGTTTCTTTATGATCTGCTATGAGTTAGGATATGAGATTTTGGATTTTGAGGAAACAAGATTTGTTTGTGTATGAGAATACCTTTAAAGGGTTATATTGAAGACGAGACTATTTGAGAATCTGAAGAGTTAAACATATTTATCACCCTCATGTTTTCTGCAATCCGATCTGTTCCCATCTGTTCTGTCTATTTCAAATTCCGCGGACGAATATCCGTAAAATCCTACGTTTTCTGGTATATTATCCTTTGATTTGGAATTAGTTCGATATGCCTTTCATGAGGAAGCCGAAGCTATTTTTTATCGACAAGATTGAGTCATGAGAAACAAGTCATTCACTTTTCCGTTCACAGACCGTTATGTTTCCGTTTCGTTTTCTCTTCAATTTTCGAGGACGATTTTTTTTAAGACGGGAAGAGTTGTAAAACCCAAAATTTCTGAACATGAAAAATACCCAAAATACCCTTCAATCAAAAAACTTATGAAATACGAATAATAATTTTAACCTAAGTGTTTAAAACTTTGATACGTGAACAATAAACGTGATTTGAATAATAAAACTTATGGCAAAATAAATTGGTACATATCACACGTTAAAGGTTCATAGCCAAATTCTTTTGCCATTGTCACAAACATATGTAGCTTTGAAGAGGTACACATTCATGATTTATTTTGTTCCCCTTTCTACTCCTTAATTTCAGCATCTTTCCCTTGTTAAACCACCCTACACATTTTCTTTTTTTAATACCGAATCATCACCTAAAATTTCAAACCAATCACATCCTAGTGATCGGTTATATTAAAAACAATATCACACGTCCCATATTTTCTCTATTCGAATATTCCGAAGGACATACATATTCAACAACACACATAAAACCCTAGAAGTAAAAACATTTCGGCTGCCATCATTTCCTTGGGTTCGAGCTGTACATGAGAAAAGGGTACAAACGAGGCTGGAAAGGTGGTGTGGTGAGCGTGGTTAAAGTGGTGATTTTGTTCGTTGTGATTCTGGTTCTAAGGTAGTGATTCGATCATGGGGATTTTGGTTCGAGGAGGCATGGTCTTGGTCGTGGTATCTCACAGGTTCGAGAGGCCGTGTGGTGGTGTTGATTTCGACTTGAATTCTGGCCTTGGTTTCTGTCCTCCTCCATTCGATTCGCAACAAGGGTATTCATATCACTCCTTGATTCATTTCTTTCCGTTTTGATCTCATATTAACATATAACACATGTCACCTAAAGGCTTAAACGAATCGACTAAGATATATATACTTATGTATACGTTATATAGTGCACATGAAAAGATAGAAAAGGTCTCATAAAATCACGAAAACATGGAACCAATGCGAGTCGATCTTATTTCTGTTTTGGAGCCTTTGTTCCTATTAGTGATATACGTTCCGTTTCGGCTTTGCGACACTCATTTTAAATCTCTAAATATGCATTAAAATCTAGAAATAAAACCCAAGTGAGATGAAGATGAAGCATGCATATATAAATCCTCCTTTTCTGTTTCGAAGTATACGAGCATGTTTGATATATACGAGCATGATCTAATAACATTGAAGGACACCAAAAATAAAATAAAAGATATAAAGAGGCATGGGTATTTTAAATTCGTGAAGAAGCATGCAAGTCATTTACATATATAAGGGTGTTGATTATTTTGTTATTTCACATGGGTATGGGTACTTAGTCATGAGCTGTCAAAGTGTCAATATGTACGTGTTAACTAAATCCTAAAACAAGCTAAATAATAAAGTGAACTGCATGCATGCTTTGGTTATACTTGTTTCGAAATGATATATAAAGAAAAGGCATACGTGATTTCATAGGGCTAAAAACGTGTGTGAGTATTGTAATCATAAAATGTTTATACAAAATGTCTTGAAAGATAGTCGTGAGTCGTGTGTTTATGCATGTGATAATAACATATTTTGGTCGTCGCGGTATAAGATTAATGTCTAGAACACGCTAATAAATTTTGAACGATGGGTCTAAAATTATCATCTCAATATAAAATTATAATATAAACTTTAAAATAATTTTATTTGACATTTTTATTTAAATTTTGATAATTTACATTTTGACCTTAAACTTTACTAAATTGACATAATTAACCCTAACTATTATAATTGTCATGTTAATCCTTAAATATTACTAATTGTCAATTATAACCTTAAAGTATTAAAGTAATATTTCGGGAAAGTCACTTAAAATAGAAAGTTACTAAAAAAAGAAAGTTACTAAAAATGGAAACCATACTAAAAAGAGTAACCTAATACTTGATACTCATTTCCCTTAGGTTCAGTGAAGCGGGAGTAGCTCTTGTGACTTGTCTTGTCCTTGTTACTGCTTTGGTTTGAATAAAGGTACATATATTCTAACCTTTTTAGTAAAGGTTTCGTATGACTTGTCTTTCCTCTCTTTGACTGCATTGATTGATCTTGTCATCTGATTCTGAGCCTTTATTTTAGGCTTTCCTATTTGATCTATCTTGTGATATTTGAACCCTTGATATTGAGCTGCCACTGATATTTGAACCTTTGATATGTGTGAACCTTTATACTTTGGCCCTGAGGTCGATGTGCTTCGTCGGTATTGTGATTCTATTGGTATTCATTGAAACCCTCATGGTGATGTTGACATAAACCGTTCGTTAACCTTTTGTAACCTTAGCATTTGGACCTTTTGAAACTTTGGAGGTTCTTTTGGGACATATCAATAGGATGTGAAAACCTTTTCTTAATTTTGATATGGGAATGTTTAAAGGAGAAACTATTTTATAACAACACTTCTAACATGATTTAAGACCACTTTTATATGGGATTTTATAATCTCATAAAGACTACTTTTAAAGGATATTTTAAGAAAACCTTTATTAAAGATTACTTTCATAAAGGCTGTGTTTTGGAAGAGTTCTTTCTAAATGAACCTTTGTTATAAACCTTTTAATTGGATTATACTACGAATATTTTTGAAACAATTGATATGAACCTCATAAATTGAACTTCTGCTTTAAACTTTCATTATGCCCCTTTGACTATGAACCATGGGATTTTGGAATCTTGGAATAGTGAACCTTGCTGATTGGAACCTTTGATATTAGCACTTATACTACAGGAACCTTGATATTGAACTTGGATTCGAACCTTGTTTATTTGACCCTGATATTGATATTGACTTTGATTTTGAACCCTGGTTACCTTTGACCCTTCAGTATTTACCCAAGCATTATTTTGTTCCCATTTATGGGGGGTCCATGACCGTAGAATTGATGCACCAATGTTATGACTCTAGTGTGGCCGGAGAGATGTCCCACACTGTCCCTTATCTGCTATTGCTATGGCCGTTATTATGATATGATTTGTTTGCAGGGGCGTATGGATGCATCCTAGGTTTGTTTGTTTGTTTGTTTGTTTGGGCTACTACTATGACATGGATATATACTACATTTGTTTGGTGATTGGGCATGCGTGCATGCAGTCCCTTAACATTTTGGGAGCTAGCTACTCCATGGATTACTTGGGGACTCCCCTCCTACTACATTTGGTATTCCGAGGACTCCCCTTCGAATACATTGGTTATGAAGATATGATATGGTTTGGATATTTGTTTGGCCTGGGGTAAATATACTGATACATACACTCACCTTACACCTTAACCATTTATCCTACTCCTTTACCTTGTACTTCTTGTGATTCTATCGACTCTATTATTTGTATTTCATTCGTATCTTTTCATTATTTCTGTTTGTTATCTATTATATCTGTTCACTGAGCTTTGTAAGCTCAGCCGCATTTCTTTTCCTGCGGCAGGTTTAGTAGGAAGCTGGGTTATGGATGGAGAGTTTACTTGCTTTTGGGCTTAGAAGACTTCACCATGTTAGATATTTACTGGACTTAAAGATGTTTAGAAGCAGTTATGTTTGGGCTTAGTAGCTTATTGTTTTGGGCTTAGCATGTTGTTGCCTTTTTGTATCTTGTACTTTGTTTTGTTTTCCTTTGTAACCCTTTGTAAGTTTTGTTTTAGAATTGTATCTCCGTATTACTTGTGTTCTGATTTGACTCCATAATGTTACACTTTAGCCCTTTTCGGGTTGGGGTGTTACAACTATAGCACCTACACCCTATTTAGTAGACCCTCCCACTTCATCTTGGAAATTTGAAGTCGAAGAAAATCTCACTAAAACAACCTTAGAAAATCAGGAAAATCAGGTAGAAGAAATTTTAAATAGTTTAGATGAAATTTTCCTTGACCTTATTGGGAAGATAGAAGAAGGTCATGATAATAACTTAGGAACCTGACCCGACTATAGTAATTTAAGAAATACCCTAGCACAAGCCTATTTTACGATAGGTAGATTACAAAAGAACCAAATGAGACACCACCATAAGATAGCCTTTGCCCGTTTTAGAATCCGTACTTTAGAAAGAATGATTGATTATGACAAGGAAAGTCATCAATCAAATTTAGGAAACACTATAAACCCTTAGATTTAGGAAAAACCTTGGAAGAAAACCCCTAAGTGATATGCCTTAAAAATATTACTATACAATAGATAGTATAGTAATGCCTATAGGATATGTAAGATAGGAAAGTAATAAAGAGACTTAGGTATATCTTATTGATACTTTCTAGTACCCCTCAAGATTAGGATAACCCAATCAACCAAATACCTCCCCTTGATTACCATAAGTCATCACTAAACCCTGGAAGAATCCCTAGGAATTTAGGAATAATGCATAAAAACATGACAAGTGAGTACTTGTTATAACCCGCCTTAAGCCCTTACCCTATCATAACCCCTAGAAATATTAGGATCCCGATGCCTTAGACATATAGACTCTTATCACCCCTAACCCCTAATTCGATTGGGTTTCGATCTCAAACCCAAGTCCTTGATGAGAGCCGTCTCATAAGGATACTTATTCTTGAACTTTAGGACCGGGAAAAAGCCTAAAGCTTCATTTTATAGAGTCAGTGCTCTATTCTTCCTCTTCCATTGATTTTCTTTTTAAAAATCCTACCCTCCTAAATACAACAACACGACATTTGGCATAAATAATGACGCTTGTTAGAAATCTAAGTATAACAAGTTATTTATGACCTTATGCGGTTGTGAATTCCTGTTCCGTTATTCCATGACATTCTATGTCATGTATAACAACTCCTTTCATATCTTCACCTTTTCACCCCAAAAATCCCTTAAGCACACTTCCTCTATCATTTCATATGATACTGATGATGAGAATTCTTATTCTACATCATAGAGATCTGAATTCTTTCTCTCCTTTGCCTCCGGTTTTCACTACTCCTCTAAAAACTCCTTCTTAGTTAGAATATCTTTCCCTAACTAATTCCCATATATGAGTATATAGTAATTATATACAAGTATAATCCCGTCCTTCCCTCCTTACTTCCTTAAGATTATTACGATTCCTAAAAGAAACTACTTAGAAAACCCCTAGTTAATCTCCTTAGAATACCTATACATAGGAATAGAAATAACCTTAGTATGCCGCTGGAAGATAGAAATAGAATACCTTAGGTTATGAAATTAGATGACCCTAAGATATCACTAAGAATAACTTGGAAGTTAGAAAATTAAGATAAGAAAATAGGATACAATCTAAGAAATTTATCGAGGATATTAGAACTAGAATACAAACTTGATATAAGGAATCTTAGGAAAGAATAAAGCCTCCACCTTAAGCTTTTAAATCCCTAGTTTAGGATAGGCACATTAGCAAGCTTCTACCAGATAAGAATAAGAACATAAATTGCCCCTACCTAATTCTTTAGGATATCCATATAATATTTCGAGGATCTTAGAAAAGTAAAACCTTAGGAAACAATTAAGAAACTTTAATAGGATCTGATTAGTGGTTTATGAACTTAAGACCCTTACATATAGAGACTAGGAGAATTCATTTGAGGATATTAAAACTACTTAGGCTTGACATTTCATAGGTTACACATTAGGAAATCTACCTAGAAGACATTATGGATACTACCCTAACTGGTTTTAAGTATCTAGGAATAATTATACTTATAAACATAGTGGTACTAGTAATAATAGACAACTTAGGCCAAAAGAGTAAGCCCAAAGACCCACCTAAAAATAATAATACTCCTAATGAAACCATAGCTAAAGAACTACCTATTCCACCTAGCCCTCCTCCCTTTATAGGATCATCATCAATGACTAAAACCGAAACATCACCCTTAAACTTTAAGTTTAGTACTAAGAAATTAGAAGAACCTTAGGAAGAAAACAAAACCTAAAGTAATCTAGTAAATCTTATCCTTACTTAGAGTACCATCCCTTTCGGTATTCTATTACCATATCCAATCATTTTGACTCCCGCTCCTTCGTTTTAAACCTTAGTCTCCCGCCTTTCCTCATCCTCCCGTTTGAACTCCATCCTCCTACCCATTTTTTTTCACTTCCCTATCATATCTTCCTTATTCTTTTTACTCTAAACTCTCTTCCTACATCATCCTACAGTGTTCTAGGAGTTAGAACTTGTATTTCTCGTTATATCACAAGATTCTATTAGTTAGATCTTTTAAGAATATCTAGGTTGAACTTTAATCCTCATTATGTTCAACTGCGATATTATGCTACCTCTCTTTATAAGAATTATAAAGACGAGATTGACGATGCTCATCATTCGAGATATAGCTAATTGGTAACAGAATAGCTATGGAACTAGCCACCATGTCTTGAACTTGTCTCTGTCATGGTTAGAGTAAGGCTCCATCATGAATAGAACTTGTTTTCACGATGGCTAGAATCCGTCTCCATCCTGGTTGGAACTTGTTTCTACCATGACTTGAACTTGTCTTCAAAACACTCTTGGATCACATTTCCTTAAATGTGGATCGCTTTTCCGTTTCCGCCGATACTATTTAAGGACGATTTATGATGACTATTCTATTAAAATGAATAAGGACGCTTTTTCATTTTAAGAAGAAAGTTATAAATCGAATGGATCATGAGTTTATAAGCTCTTGCCTGCAAGAATTGGGACAGCCATTACTTGTAAGCAATGAGATGAAAACAAATGAGACCAAGTATCTGGCACATGTACAAACAATTCCTGCTCTGTTTGTACAACTCTTTTCTCTCCGTTTATCTTTTTCAACTCATTTCTTCCCCTACTCCTACGTTAATCTAAATCTCGGGACGAGATTTCTTCTAAGGGGGTAAGACTGTAGCAACTCACAAAATCTCATCATTATCATCCCATTACAAATACCTATAGTATTTATTTCCACAGGTAAATTTTTGCTTTTTGCATGCATATCATTACATAAGTGACTCTCTATGCGTACTCATGTATCTACACAAGCTAATATCTTTACCCACACACCATATAAACTCCTGGTATGTCAAGCATAGGATTACAACAACACCATAATAAGTAAAACACTAATCTAAAACACTAAACTCATCTCAAAACCCTAATCTAACACTAATTAAGCTCTAATTAGGCCTATGTGTTTACAAAACCCTAATTGATTATCTGAACTAGTTTAAAAGTGTTCAAGGCTTAAGTATGAGTTACCTTAGGAATATTAGGATACCCTAGGATCCTTAGGCACTAGTACAACCCATTAGAGCTTAGGTACAAGTCTCTTAAGCACAAAACCATAACTAGGTTATAACTTCCCAAAAACTAGGTCAAACCTTCCCAAACTTTTCCCATAAGCTACCACCACTTAGTATAAGGTTCTTAGGACTTAGGATTAGTCACTAGACACTCATAGGATACTAATCTAGGCACAAAACCCTAGGTAAAACCCTAATTACACCCTAAGCTAGTTTAAGTCCTAAACTAAGCTTAAACCTAAACATAACTTACTATAAGCACCCAAGCACCCTACCACTACTCCCTAGCAGCCTACTAGGCAGCTTACCCATCATCTTGTCACAACCTAGCACCCTAATACCCACCTCCATCACCTCCTCGTCACCACCTTGTCCAAACCGACTCCACGACCTCCATAACCACCACAAACACCCTAGGCCGACCTATAGCTTGTATTAGTCATCATGTAGCTTAGGTTAGTCAGCTACTAGCTTGTCCTAGTCACCTCCCTCCCCCTCGACACCTCCTACTCCCATTACTTGGCCACCAAGCCCAACGAGAGCTATAAATACCCTCGTACCCTCTCCATTTTCAAACCACACCACCTCTTCTCTTCACCTCATATATTCTGTAGTTAGTAGTAGTTTAGGATCATTAGAAGTCCTAGGAGTCGAGAGAATTAGGCTAGAAGCCCTTGTCGAAGTGAAATCTTGCCGAGAAAACCCTAAACCCTCGCTAGCACCACTTTAGATCACGTAAGCCTTCATACTTGCTTCTATTAATTTTATTTCAGTTCTAGGATAGTATTAGGATGCCTTAGATCCCTTATAACCCCTTGTCTAAGCCTTGATCACAAAAACTAGCTCGTTATCTTTTAAAAACCCTAAAATGAGTCGAATTACTATTTTTATACCATAAGCCCTTTCCATAAGCTATAAGCTAATTTAGGCAACTTTTTTGTTTCATAAAAATATAGTTTGCATGGAATTAGGACTAGTTTTGCAAAACTTTCCATGCATAGGGGTATATATGGTAACTTTCTGAAAATATTAAGTCTAGGGACTATTTTTGACATTTCTTAGATGTTATAAGTATAAGGACCCTTTTTGAAAAGGTATATAACCCTAGGATAAAAAGTTAGAAAGTTATAAACTTATAAGGACTAGTTTTGCAAAGATTATAAAGTTAAGGGTATAAAAAGTAAATTTTGAAAACTTATAAGTCCAAGGGTCATTCCTGTCATTTTCTCAAAATATAGAAGTATAGGGACTAAATATGTGAAGCTTAGATAGTTAAAAACTTAGGTAATATAAGTATTATAAGTATAGGGTAGATTTTGTAAATATACTAAACTTGAAGGTTATAAAGTAAATTATTTTTTTTGGGTAAAAGGGTTAATTCACCCTGGTAAAATCCATTACACCAAAAAACGTTAAAGTACATAGGATGAGGGTGATATCCCTCACCTCAGTCCCTTAGGACACTTACAGACTCGAATATAAGAATGGCACACCATTCTTATAACTTACAATAAAATGAACCTACCAATAACGACAAACGTACATAAAAATTGACAATACTACTCAAGAAAAAGCACTTGATCCTTCTATATCATAATGGTGGTCCACGTTAACTTCCTTGAAGAATCCACGTAGAAACATCCAGGCGACCTTCAACATAAAATCTGTTTGTATTTGCAACGAACAACACAAACAAAACCTTCCATAGTAGTAGCTTCTATCCATCAACAATTGGCGTGCAAAATATACCATATCATCAATATCCAGCCAATGAACCAGAACACCACTAACCTTACGAACAATCCTAAATCATTAGGAACCACTTCCATGAATATAACGTACCCTAATGACCAGCAAAAGCACAACTCAGGGCACCATTCAACATAACATGTGTTGTAGAGACCGCGAAAAAGCAAGAATCAAAACCACAATGGTTTGATTCCGTCCAGTAATACATCACACTTCCAAAACCCCTCAACACAACTACCAATTACCAAAACAAGGACGACTAGGATTTTAAAAACCCTATCATCACATAAACGATCCACAAGATAAGAAGAATTGTAGCAGGATCGATGACATAGTTAGGGTTTTTGAATAAGAGCCCTAAAACTTAACTTCCATCTCTCTCAATAACCCATGTACATCCCACAACCTTCATGATTCGAACATAAGATCAACAAACAACCCCTTAACAGGTTTACGTACCAAGTAACACCCAGATCTATCATCACTTACCACCATCACGCACCAGGCGAAGGCACCATCAATCATAAAAATCGAAACCCTAAAATAGGGTTTCCTATATCGATTAAGAACAACAACAATAACTTGCATGCTGAATTCAGAAACCCAAACAAGGTTCAAAACATGGAAAGCATACATCATCAAGCGAATCACTACCCAAAGATCAGATCGCAACTAAAGGTATTATAAAGAGTCGACCAAAACAGACCGACCACTACAAGGAAACATTAATCAGCGATCTAAAAACCTAATCGCAAAAGTAAGAGTGATAGAATCGATTTGAATAATACCCTAAATAAATAGGGAATATGTAACCGACCTAAACAAATAAAAACAGATTGCGATTAGGAAACAAGAACGACCAAGAAAAAAACCCTAACAAATCGAATAATATGATTGAAGTACTTAGTAAATTATTGTTATTAAAGTTAGAAGCATAACTTTAATCATGAAACTAAGTACTTCAATCATGAAAGTAATATGAAGTACATTAGTAAATTATTTTTATATATATAGCAAACCTATTTTAAAGTTAGAAGCATAACACAATAATAGGGAGCTTCATGTGAGGAGTACTATGTGGATATTTTGTTATGACGAGTCTGTTGGGTTTACGATTTAAAGTGCCCTGACTCCTCAAATGATTATTGCATATACTTCTGAATTATGATGGCCCGAGCGGTGTTATGTTATAACTAAACTTTAATAACAATATAACTCAATAGTAAGGAACTTCGTGTGAGGAGTTATATACTTCTGAATTATGATGGCCCGAACAGTATTACGTTGGCAGCATAATACAATAGTAGGAAGCTTCATATGAGGAGTTATACTTCTGGATTACAATGGCCTGAATGGTGTTATATTATACCTAAGAATCCTAAGATAAAAAACTTAATAAACATAAAACAAAACAACTAGAGCTTGACATGCCTCCACACCAATAATAGACCTCAAGATACGTGAGTAAGCAGCCTAGACTTCTAGTCACTTTGACCCCAAATCACATAGCCTTAAGCCCAGGTGAGTTTCGTAGCCTCGCATTTTTTTAAAAACTTTATAAACCCTGTGAGGGGGATACTTGCTTTAAATCGAATACAAGTCTTTTTCTATCGTTATTGCATAAGTGATACTATTCTGCCACCATTACATAACTAAAATTCATGAGCCATAATCACTTGTGGGTTTTACACAAGTGAACACGAGTATAGTTGATAGATCTATTGAAGATTGACACTCCCGTTGGTTTACCTTAGCCGGGTAACCAATAAGTACTATACTTGAAACCTCTAAGGATTAAATTTGGCAAGTTATCCTTCTCGTCCCCTCATGGTTGGGTCTGCAGCCCCCATGACCCAGACTGTTAACGTGTGGTTTCATGAGCTTAGTGCAACATATCCCACTCTTGATAATTGTGCATGCATCACAATTATCACACACACATAACATTTTCCCAGATTGGTGTAACAACTAAACCAGGGAACTTGTATTCACCCACACTCTAAACCTATGACTCTCACTCAACCTAGTGTTGACTTTTTTAGCATGTAACCTAGGTAACGAAGCTCTGCGGGAACTATGGCATGGAGTGGTACAAAACTTGCAGGACTTTTCACTCAGTTATCATTCAAGTTTCATAACAAACTTAGATTTTGGGGACCTCCTTTCCTAAAACTCTGATGATTTTATTGAATGGTAACTCATTTTATAAAAACGTCTCTTTTCGAGTCATTTTCTATTACTGTAACTGTGATCTCATGAAGTAATACCCCAACCCTAAATCCGCTGCGAAACGTGAAAATGGGGGTGTTACATGTACGATCTTCCCCAACTCTATAAGCTTCTATCTCTTCCTATGACGACACATTTAGTATCCTATCATGTCCTCATTAATAGTTACTTATGCATTTAATACAACAAATAAAACCGTAGTACACATCCGATTACGTTTCTTAAGACGTTCAAGCAAGTTACCGTATAGGAGATTAGTCAGTTTTCTTAAGCCTAACGCTAAAATCAATCACCCACAACAATCAATGACAAACCAACAATCAATAATCAATAACTAAGTTTCATTAGATCTAAGTAAATACAAATAAACCTAAGCTAGCATGTTAATAGAAAGACAAGCATGAAAGATAATCAAACAACATATAGACATATTTAATGATTAAAGGATAACTTATCTTCAATTAAACATGGGCAAAGAATGGAAAAGGTCTGAAATTCGAGCTATGGTTTATGTGTGTGATACACCAAAAGTTCCTACTTCAATGAATGAAAAATCCAAAACTATATATAGAATTTACAAGCTGACGGCATCACCTTTTAGGTTGTGACACCGTCAAGTCGCCGCTATGCAACTCTTCGGATTGCCTAGATCCACTTCTGACGCCGTCTGGTTCAATGTTCTCTGGGCCGTCTCTCTTTAGGTTAACACGTGACGGCCTTGGCGTTTTATAATGGGACGCCGTCACGTGTAATCTTCCGAATATCTTTCTGGCGCATCTAGTGTAAAGCAATTATCCACCTCTTGATCAACATGTGACGGGGTCACCTATTGAGCTTTGACGCCGTCAGATATTATTTCCAGCTTGGATTCTTGACTTTGTCGTTTTCTTCACTTTTTGCTCCAGGAACGTCCAAAATGCTTCATTTTTCAGAATTCTTCTCCAAAGTACCTAAATTGACAAAAGAAACGATTTGAGGTAATAATTGATCACAATATCACGATTTAGGGCTTAAATGACCCCCTAAAAACGTAACAAATTTCTCCTTATCACCTATTTTTTATAATTACATTGGCTAGATTAGTCAAGTAATTACCCCACACCCTTACTATATACTCATTTTTAGTACAAGATAACCCTAGTAAACCCCTCAGAGCCTATCCTTTTCGCGGTTCTCGTGATATTTCGGTTGATTCGAAATATTAATGAAGAGCATTGTTTATAACCCCCAAATGTTACATCCAAAAATCGCCTTAGCCTACCCTGTATGCACTCATTTTTAGTGTTGATAAGGATTTATTTGATACCTTTTTAAGGGGTCATTTAAGCCTAAAATAGTGTTTATATGATCAAATATTGCCTCAAATCGTTTCTTTTCATATTTTAGTTATTTGGAACGTGATTTCTGGAATTTGGAGCATTTTCGACGTTTTTGGGCTCAAAAGTGAAGAAAACAACAAAGTTGTGGAAAACATGTCAGGAAATACACTTGACAGCGTCACGCCTTAATAGGTGACGCTGTCACTTGAAGATAATGGAGCTTGGAAATTTTACACATGACGCTCCAGAGAACTTTTGAAGGTTTTACACCTAACGATGTCAGGTGTAGTTACAAGTAGGCCGTCTAGTGTTAACTTTATAAGAGACGGTCCAGAAGAGTTAAAGAGTGGCAGCTTCAAAATTTAACCTAACGGCGTCAGAGGGTATAGAGTGACGGCGTCAGATGGTCAACTTGCACAAGAAGGAACCCTAATCGCGGCGGTCTGACGGCGTCTGGGTTTATAACCTGGGTTTATAACCTGACGCCGTCAGCCATGTAAATCTATATATATTTTTTGATTTTTTATTCATTAGTGTGCAACTTTGGAGACATAAACCCTAAGTCGAATTTCACAGCTTTTGTATGGTTTTCATAACCCCTTTTCTTCCATGTTCAATTGAAGTTAAGTTTTCTTTTAATCATTCAATATGTCTATGTGTTGTTTGATTACTTGTTTATCTTTTCTTCCTTTTAACATGCTAGCTTAAGTTAATTAGTGTTTTCTTAGATCTAGTGAAACATAGTTATTGATTATTGATAGTTGTCTATTGTTTAGTTGATTGCTTCACGTTAGGTTAAGAAAACTGGTTGACTTCCTTTGAGTAACAAGCTTGAACGTCTTAAAAATGTAATCGTATGTGCACTACGGGTTTTATCATTGTATTTAATGCATAAATAGATGTTAATGATTCTATGATAGGGTGCTTAACGTGCGGTCATAAGAGAAATTGATATTCATAGAGTTGGGGAAAGTAGCACACCCCATGACTGGTATTAAGGAATACAACGCTTCAACTAAAATAATTGCACTATGACATTCAACGAGTCAATAAAAGATAACTAGGGAGTAATTATATCTAAGTAAACATGTTTGGCTCACTATAAGAAGTTCATCACCTTTACTTTTCTTGTTATTTAATTTTTGTTATTAGTTTAATTATTAGTTTTGGGTTAGTTGACTAGCAACTAATTCCGCCCACTCCTTCAAAACCGAGATTTTATTTGCTTTTATAAAATATAAAAATACAAAAAGAATCATCCCTCAATTTTATGCTTAAATTGACATACACTTCAACCTAACGACAATATTCCCCTAGAGAACGATCAATCACCCGGACATACCTATACTACACTACAACGACCAGGTACACTGCCTGGAGGATTGCAAGCTTCTCAAGATCCCATGAGAAGTAAAACCTTTTGTGAGGCCGCAATCCTCGCATCAAGTTTTTGGTGCCGCTGCCGGGGAATAGTTATTCTTAGGTTTGATTTCTATCTCATTTTGGTCTACTCACTAGATTCCAATCAAGTGAGATTTTTATTTTCTTTTTTGTAGATTTCTTTAGTCTATCATTTTCTTTTTTCTTTTGTTCGTAATCCATATCATTCGCCATCATGGAGGGTGATAATATCGTTAACCAAGCAAACCCACCAGTCAACGAATACCCACTCGAACAACCTAGAGCACGCACCTTAGGAGAATACTCCCGACCTAGCCACCAAGGCTATTGAAATACCATTGAGCTCAACCAAGGAGCCAATGTGTCTCCTTTGTGATCTGACACCATCTAGTTGGTGCATAGCGGATGTGCATTCCATGGACTTCATTCCGAAGATCGAAACCAACATCTCAAGGATTTCCTTAAAATCATTTAGTCCATAGACCTTGATGTTGGCACTCGAGAGACGACACGCTTGCGTCTCTTCCAATTCTCTCTACATGACCAAGCTAGTCAATCGCTTGAGCGTTTACCTGCGAGATCCATCACTTCTTGGGATGATCTCACTTCTCGTTTCCTCGCTCAATTTTTCCCACCGGGAAGAACCACTAAGCTAAGGAATGACATCTTGATGTTCCAACAACGTCAAGGTGAAACTCTTTAGGAAGCGTGGACTCGTTTCAAGGACTTACTCCAAAAATTTCCTCATCCATTGACCAAGCGGTAAGTGGTAAGCTCGTGACAAGAATGCGGAAGAATCCTGGGGAATCATAGAAGATCTTGCTCTCTATGACAACAAATGTTAGAATGACCCCCGTGATTTGAACAAAACGGTCAAGGCAACATCTTTGCCTTCGAATAACTCAAGCATTCCCGACCCTAGGATTATTGAACTTGAAGACCAAGTCAAGTTTCTTATGAAATCTTACGAAGCTCCTAAACCTTCAAGCCAAGTTAACAAAGTCACTTCTTCATGTGAATTATGTAGTGGTCCTCATGACACTCATGATTTCTTGGAACTCCCCGAACAAGTTGTTGCTAACTATGCATCATCACATCCCAACGAAGTAGGGAATAAGTGGTTCACCACCAATCCCGTACCTAGGAATTTCGACGAGGCTTATGAGGCATGGAAGGATAAGCCAAATTTCAATTGGAATCGAACTTAAAGCATATCACTCAATGACTCTCCCCCACTTACCTGGTCTCAACACTATTCTCCCCAAAACCCTCCCAAACAAAGTGGCCAAGATAGGATGCGACGCAATTTTATATCATTTCAAGAAGCACAACTTTCCAAACTCGAAAACCAATTTAGACAACAACAAGCAGAAATGGACAACAAAATTGGTAACTTGTTGAGTGCTATCAATAATCAAATTGTTAACACGTCGATTAATGGTTTGGCCCAAGCTGAAGAAGTCAAAACCACCACCCTCATTAACAAAACACCCTCCTTTGTAACGATAAAAGATCCTAGTAAGCTTTTCAAACAAACATCTCCAAAGGGAAAGGAAGTTTAGAATCCGCATTCCCCGAGCCAAATCCATTTTGTAAACACCATCACCACAATACCTAACCCTAGGCCTGAAAATGATCACAGTCTAATTGTTAGGAGTAAGGGAAGTGCTAAAGGAGATAATATTGAGATGAAACCCGGTCTAGCCAAGGACCCTTTAGGCACACGTGATGATGCAAATGTTGGTGAGTTGGATGATAAGAAAGGTTTGGAGGAGGAATTCGATACTCCCAAAGGACCCTAGGTTTATTAAATAATTCCCTTATGGAAGAGCTTGAGAAAGGTACGGTGAAACTTTCCATTGGATTCGGGAATAGCATAGAGGAGAGCGACCCGAATGTTTTCAAAACTTCTTGTACTATTGGAAAGTAGTATATACCTAATGCTTATATTGATCCTGATTCCCCAATGAATGTGATCTCTCTCTCTTTATACAATAAGATATTCACCGAGAAGCTCAATTATGAGGGGTTCAATTTTGTTAGGGTCACTAGGAAGACACCAATTATGGTTGAAGGATTCATGTACGACGTTAATCTAACCGTGATTAACGATATGGAATCCATCATTGACCCAAAATTAACTAATTTGGTCCTAGGAAGACCGTTTATCGAAATAACGGGATTAACTATTAACAAGGTTGATGGTAGTGTAATATTCACCGATGGGGTTAGGCAAGTGATTTTTCAAAATAGTAAAGAAGAAGTATATGAATATCAGCCACGGTTAGCTGACAATATGAAGGAATTAGAAGTCAATGGGCCTTGTAGGATAAGGCGACGTAACCCTAGTAACCTTAAAATACCCTGTATGATTGGTCACAATTATTTTTATAATGTATATATAGACACGGGTTTACCAATGAACGTTATGTCTCTGTTTCATTATAACAATATTTGTAGATGGGGATTAATTTATAGGGGTAAGGACATAGTTGGTCGAGACAACGATATACAAGTTTTCATTGGTAATATGATGTTCACGATGGGCTTCACAATTGCAGACAACATTGAGGACTATGTAGATCCTAGGTTATCACAAGTAGTTTTCGGAGCACCTTTATGTGAGATCACTAATTTAATGGTAGATAAACAAAATGGGGTTATGACTTTTATCGATTGGATTAAGGAGGTCTCGTATCAAACACCCTATAAGTCTTGAGATTTCTGAGAATTAGATTGTGATGGACAAGATAAATTAGGATCACAACTTGTGCTGAGTGATGACGACATTTGGAGAGGTTGTAAGAGTTCCTTTGACTTATCATGTGGATTCTTCAAGGACGTTAGTAAACTTAGTTCAAAATATAGTAAGGATATACTAGCTCTTGAAGACCCAAAATACCTACACTATGAGAGCGACTCCGATAAGAGCAATGATGTTAGCATTGAGAACGTGACGGAGGATGGAGTCACGTAGTAGGACGTGACTTTGAGTCTAGCTACAAGACTCGTTAATAAAGAAAAGCGCTTCTTGGGAGGAAACCCAAGCTTTATAAATTGTTTGCTGGTTTGTTTGTTTTTATTTGATTTTATATATATGCTCCATCTTTAGTTGTTTATTATTCATATCTTACATATTTTGTGAAAATGCTTTATTTTGTTTTTAACTTCGCCTTAACAACATATAAAGGTATTTTACAAAAAGATAAGTGTAGGGAAGATCATATTTGTTTCTAAGAATGATATTTACATGAATAATAACAAAGATTGATTTAGCATATATATTAGTATATTTGTTTGAGTCAAATGCTTGTATCGAATCAAAATTAATGTTTTTACAGAATTTCCAGGTTTTAAAACTCAGATTTTTCCAAAAATTTTCTAGAAACAAAATATAACAATTCTGGGATTGTGAATAAACCTGCTACAAATAGATATGGAGTGTTATTCAGAGACTTGTTCTAGGGGCTGCAGTGTATTATATTTGGCAGGAAAGGAATATGAGAAGAGCTAATTTATTGAAAGATCTGAAGATTGTTTATTCAAAGTTATTGTGGATACTGTGAGGTTAAAATTAAAGAGGTTATCTATGAAGTATACTACTGAGGTTGCCAAGGCTGCTGGGATGTGGCAATTTAAAGTTAGTAAGGAGGATTATTGTAGGAAGATGGTGCAGGAGTTAGATGGGGAATGATTATGTTGGTATATATATTAGTCTGGTGGGTGTTATTTTGGTTATTGTATTGTGGTGTTGGTTCACTGGTTGTTTGTTGGCTGGGGAGATTATACTTATGGTATTTGTTATCATTCTTGTTGCTGATTCTGGAAGGCTGTTTATTATTGATGTCAAGTATGGTAGATGCACTCTTTTTTTCCTTTCTCAAGGTTTTACCCACTTTGGGTTTTACTTGGTGGTAAAGGTTTTTAAGGAGGCATTACCATTTGTTGTTATGGGTTGGTTGACTGATTTGGTGCTTTGATGATCATGAGGATTGATGTTATGAAGATTGTTGCTGATCTGCTTATGGGATATTTGGATGTATGCTGTTGAAGATGAAGCTATGCTCTATGTTTTGACTGATGTAATTTACTCTTGTTATCAGTTGTTGTCATTTGACTATTTCTGCTGTCTTGTAATTGTTTAACTTGGCCAGAGTATTGTGATGGATTGGGGTGACAGGTTGGTCCCTGGACACTTCATGGATTCAGAAGTACTTTGATCGGGTTATTTAGTTACAAGGTCAGCTCATTGTTATATGTAGTCTTTTGTTATTTGAGCGTAGGAATTGTCCACTGCCTGTTGTTTGATAGGCTAAGGATTGTTTGTAATTGTTTGTACTTTGCCTGTTTAGGCATTTCCTTAATAATATTTTACATTTAGCAAAAAAAATATAACAATTCTGTCAGATCATTACTGACGGCGTCAAGCATTACAACCTGACGGCGTTAGGTACTGTATCTACATAATTTTCCAGGTTTTGTTTTTCTGCCGAAAATCATTTAATTTTGAAAACAATTTAATTCTAGGAATCTATAAACATTTATTTTGCAAGCATTATATCTTATTTAAGCTTTATGTAGATTTTACCGCCGATTTTATGCGAGGTTTTTGTGTTTGTTTTGTTAGTTGTTTACAGGTTATATTGGACAAGAAGATGATTATATTTCAGGAGTGAAGCTTATCATGTTCATTTTCTTGGAGGAAGATTTAACAATGTTTCCACATCATCCATGCCGAGCGAATCAGAGGAGTATTAGTTTCTTTCATTCTCTTTTGTCTTTACTTGTATACTTTTTTAGGAACATTGGGGACAATGTTGGGTTTAAGTGTAGGGAGGGTAAAATGGGATACCTTAGAAACTATAACTCCACTTGATTTTTGTTTATTTTAGAGTAATGTGTAATAAAACTAAGAGAAATACTTGTTAGGGTAATTTTGGCACCAAATTTAAATTTTTTTGCAACATATAGGAGTGAAACTTTAGTCTTAATAAGCATCTCAAGGATAGGAATTATATTACTAGCACAAAAACCGTACCACTCAAAAATTTCCACCTTTCCAATACTGATTGAAGGTGTGTTGCTGTGTCAAAAGAAGGTCTTTTCTGAATGATAAAAAAATAGGTTCAAAACAAAATGCTATTTTGGAGTTTTATCAACAATTTGCTTGTGTAGAGGGAGATCCGGTATTTTCTGAATCCTTATCTAAGGATTTACAAAAAAAATTCTTTCAACAAAGATGTGAATTGGGAGGGATTGAAGAAGAGAATACGTTTCGCTTTTTTGGTTGAAAGCTCGACCAGCGAGAAAAAGTTTTTGGCTGAAGACAAAAAGTTGACCCACTTCATTCGCTGGTCGAATCATCCTCGCTTCGCGGTTTTAGATCCTCGGGAAGTCCCTTTTTCTTAATACTCATATTCCCCTTTCATCCGGAGCTGCCGTAACTTGGGCTCATCATGCTATACTTGCGAGGAAGGAAAAACGAGCTTTTTATTTTTCTCTTCATAGAAGACTGATGGGTGGAGCAAGAGGTTCAACTTTAGATTTAGGAAAAAGGATTCATCTTTTATGCCTATGAGTGTACCGGTAGTACTTAGATTCTAGAACTTGCGTTTGTGATGCATCCCGACCGCTAGTGAGACTACATTCGTGAAGTTAGGATTTGCTATATCATAAGAGGCATTAGGATAACCCTTGTTTTAAACCTGTATTATAATTACTTTGACTTCATTGGTCAAGTAAATCTCCCACACCCTTGCGATGTACTCATTTTTAGCCTAGTACACCCCTCAGAGCCTATCTTTTTTGTTTCTAACTTTAAGAATATTACTTAAAGGAAGAATTTGTTACAATCCACCAATGTACACCCAAATCGCCTTAGCATACCTTGTATGCACTCATCTTTAGTGCATTATTGTTACATGTTTAAACCTTTTGTTAATTGTCTAATTGATTACATGGTTGCTAAGTCGAGTCGTATCTTGTACGTATAGTTTTGGGATGATTGGGACTCATGGGTAAACGTACTAGTCGTTACAAAGTGAAAGGGAAAATCATTAACCCTTATATACGTTAACGTTTTAAAGTACTCCAAGTGTTTTAATTTTCTTGATTTGAGTCGTTAGTTTAAATTTTGTAAAAGTTCAAGTGTAGGGAGGAAACGAGCTCCCTTCGATGTATTATTCTTGATGGTAGGGCAAGAGTGTATGCAAAAAAAAAATTAAAAAAAAAGTTGAAAAAGTTAAAAAAAAGAAAGAAAAAAAAGAAAAGTGAAAAAACATACGAGCTGCCATCCGCGTCTTTTATTTATGTTTAAGTCGATATAGTGTCTTGAAAAATATCAAAAAGAGTTGTAGTTAGTTTAAGTTTAGTCGAGTCTTGGATTAGCAACGCCTCTTTGTACATGTAATTGACCAAGACGATTGACTAGCCACCAATAAAATATCCCTTTATCCAACAAACCGTGTTTTCCATACCCTTACACCTAATGTTATAACCCTTTAAAAGACCTCTTTGATAGTTTATCCTAGGTGCTTACGCCAAAGTGGTGGAGTTTTGATTCTTTCCAAGCCTATGGTAATCTATGTGCTATGACAGGTAGTGAGTGTTACTTTTCCCGTTTACATATGTGATATATAACTTTATAACACCCGAGAGATGAGAGAATCCAAACACTTAATGTGATGTGCTAGTATATAATTTTCGTGCTTGTTTTGACTAAGGTAGAATGATTGCATGTTTTAATTATTTTTATATTAATGTTAAATGACCCCTAACTTGTAAATTGATTAGAATAAAAGCTCATTTTCTTGAGGACAAGCAAATCCCAAGTGTAGGGATATTTGATAAGGATTTATTTGATACCTTTTTAAGGGGTCATTTAAGCCTAAAATCGTGTTTATATGATCAATAATTACCTCAAACCGTTTCTTTTCACATTTTAGGTACTTGGGACATGATTTCTAGAATTTGGAGCATTTTGGACGTTTTTGGGCTCAAAAGTGAAGAAAACAGCAAAGTCGTGCACCTGACGGCGTCACGCCTTAATAGGTGACGCCGTCACTTGAAGATAATGGAGTTTGGAAATTTTACACATGAGGCTCCAGATAACTTTTGAAGGTTTTACACCTGACAGCGTCAGGTGTAGTTACAAGTAAGCCCGTCTATTGTTAATTTTATAAGAGACGGTCCTGAAGACTTAAAGAGTGACGACGTCAGAATTCAACCTGACGACGTCAGAAGGTATAGAGTGACGGTGTCAGAAAGTCGACTTGCACAAGAAGAAACCCAAATCGCGGCGGTCTGATGGCGTCAGGGTTTATAACCTGACGTTGTCAGCTATGTAAATCTATATATACTTTATGATTTTTCATTCATTAGTGTGCAACTTTGGAGACATAAACCCTAAGTCGAATTTCACAATTTTTGTAGGGTTTTCACAACCCCTTTTCTTCCATGTTCAATTGAAGTTAAGTTTTCTTTTAATCATTGAATATGTCTATGTGTTGTTTGATTACTTGCTTATCTTTTCTTCCTTTTAACATGCTAGCTTAAGTTAATTAGTGTTTGCTTAGATCTAATGAAACCTAGTTATTGGTTATTGATAAGTTGTCTACTGTTTAATTGATTGCTTCACGTTAGGTTAAGAAAACTGGCTGACCTCCTTTGTGTAACAAGCTTGAACGTCTTAAAAAACGTAATTGTATGTGCACTATGGTTTTTCTAGTTGTATCTAATGCATGAATAGATGTTAATGATTCTATGATAGGGTCCTTAATGTGCGGTCATAGGCAGTGTTGCAAAAATCGGCCGAATCGGCCGATTAATCGGCGATTAATCGGTAATCGGCCCAGGACCTTGGAGAGAATTCCACGGAAATCGGCCGATTAATCGGCCGAGTCAAGAAAATCGGCCGATTAATCGGTAAAAAATCGATAATCGGCCCTGGACCGCCTCAGTACCGATTCACGATTTTTGCAACATTGGTCATAGGAGATTGATATTCATAGAGTTGGGGAAGGTAGCACACCCCACGATTGATATTCTAAGTAAACACGTTTGTCTCACTATAAGAAGTTCATCACCCTTACTTTTCTTGTTATTTAATTTTTGTTATTAGTTTAATTATTAGTTTTGAGTTAGTTTACTAGCAACTAATTCCGCCCACTCCTTCAAAATCGAGATTTTATTTGCTTTCATAAAATATAAAAATACAAAAAGAATCATCCCTCACCTTTAGGCTTAAATTGAAATACACTTCAACCTAACGACACTATTCCCCTAGAGAACGATCAATCCCCCTGGACATACCTATACTACACTACAATGACCAGGTACACTGCTTGGAGGATTGCAAGCTTATCAAGATCCCTTAAGAAGTAAAACCTTTTGTGAGGCCACAATCCTCGCATCAAGTGTATTATTGTTACAACATATTTGTTAAACCATTATTTAATTATCTAGTTGATTACATTGTTACTAAGTCGAGTCATATCTTACCCAGAAGTTTTCCCAGAAGACTTACCTGGACTACCGCCAGCTCTTGTTACTAAGTCGAGTCATATCTTGTAATGGGGAAAAAAGTCAAATTATGTACGTTAATGTTTAAGTACTCCACGTGTTTTGATCTCATAATTCGGGTCATTAGTTAGTTCCTATTTATGCAAAAATGCAAGTGTAGGGATGCAGTTACAAATCCCAAGTTATTTATGTTATTTATTTTGAGCAAATCAAAAGATGGCAGGGCAAAAATGTTTGATTAAAAAAATGATAAAAGAGAAAAGAAAAACATACAGACTGCTATCATGTTTTTGTTTAAGTTAAGAAAGAGTCAAGAAAAACACAAAAAGAGTTAGAGTAAGTGTGTCAAGTCTTGGCTTAGCAACCCCACTTTGTACACACAACTAACTTAGATGATTAACATGCCACCAGTAAATTCCCCATATCCCCAAAACCGTGTTTTCGTTACCCTTACACCGAATGTTACGACCGTTTAAAAGTCCTCTTTGATAGTTTCTCCTAGGTGTGTATGCCAAAGCGGTGGTGGTTTGATCCTTTATCAAGCCTATGGTAATCTATGTGCTATGACAGGTAGAGAGTGTTTATTTTTCTGTTTTCATAATATTATATAACTTATACACCCGTGAGATGAGAGAATCCAAACAGTTTATGAGAGGTGTTAATATATAATTTCCGTGCTTGTTATAACTATTGTAGAATGAGTTGTGTTGTAAATTATCTCTAAACTAATGCTAAATGCCCTATAACTTGTAAATTGATTAGGATAAAAGCACATCTGCTTGAGGACAAGCAAATCCCAAGTGTAGGGATATTTGACGAGGGTTAATTTTATACTTTTTAGGGGTTATTTAGCCTCTAAATCCGTACATATTCGATCAATTATTACCCTAAATAATTTCTATTTGAGTTTTAGGTACTCAGGAAGCAAATGCTGAAAAATGGAACGTTTATGGCTCGATTGGACAAGAAAACGAAGAAAATGACAAAATCAAGAAAAACGTCACAAAAGGGGTTGTGACGGCGTCACAAACACAAGGTGATGCCGTCACTTGCAGACTAACAAAGATGATCAAGTTATAAATTTTCCAAGTAACGGTTCAGGCGATAGAGACGACATTGAGCTGACGGATTCATGACGTCACGATTCTTAAGGTGACGCCGTCACAATAAGTCGGTGCTAAGAATGAAACCTTAATGACGGCGAGCTGACGGCGTCACAACTTTCAAATGACGCCCTTACAAGTGTAATACTATACATATTTTCGTATGATTTTCATTCTAAGTGTGCAAGTGGAGAGATACTTTGAGATCCAATTTTTACAGCTATTGTAAGGGTTTTTAGGCCCCATAACTCCATGTTTTATTGAAGATAAGTTATTCAATCCTTAATCATTACAATATGTCTATGTGTTGTGTGATTATTTGTTTGTCTTTTCTTCGATTTAACATGCTTGGCTAAACATATTAGTGTTTACTTAGGATTGACTAAAACATAGTTATTGATTATTGATTGCCGTCTCTTATTTAATTCGTTATGGTATTGCGTTAGGAGTAGGAAAACTAGCTAGGTCAAATATATTACTAGCTTGAAAGTCCGACTAAACGCCCAGTTATAATTAACTAGTTGTTCATTTTAATTAATGCGTGAATTGCATTTGCTGACATTGAGGGACTTAAAAGGGCATTCTTAGACGCCGCTCAACAGGAACAAAAATCATAGAGTAGGGAATAACCAACCCCAATTGATATTAATGAATACAATGCTCTAATTAAACAAGGACGTGACAATTCGACTAATCAATAGGAGATAAGTAGGGAGCAATGAGATTCTAAGTAAATACACTTTACCTATCATACGAGTTTCTATCAATTTACTTTTCCACATCTTTAGTTTAATTATTAGTTATAAAACCAAACTCTTCAAACCCCGAAATTTTACTTTGTTTTCTATAAAATATAAAAATACAGCAATAATCATCTGATGAGACGAAAATGTTACGTTTTTAGGGGTCGGTTTGAGTCCTAATTCATATGTTTTTGGTTTGGATTTCACCCAAAGTCGTTTCTTTTCTCATTTTAGGTACTTTTGAAGGGAAAATCACAAAAGAAGCATTTTCGGGCGTTTTCGGAGTGAAAAAGTGCGGAAAACAACAAAAACTCAAAAGACCTTGAAGATTACAGAAGGTGACGCCGTCACACTCTATAAGGTGACGCCGTCGGGAACAAGTGAAGTCCAGAATTAGAAAAATACTCGTGACGGGCCAGAGAGTTCGTAGTGCAAATTGGTGACGCCGTCAACCAAGGCCGTCAGATCTGGAACCAGCAATTATGACCACGTCAAGGAAGGCCGTCTGAAAACCCTAANGATATAATGAATGAGCAACTCGAATCTAGAAGAGACCCCAAATACCCCGGTAAAATTTGCAACTTTGGAGGAAGGGTAAATGAGCTACGTGTCTTTGTGGGTAATTTTATTTTCGTTGCCGATTTCATGATTTTAGAGGATGTTGTGAGTGTCGTAGATCGTAGTCTATCTCATGTGGTGCTCGGTAGGCCGTTTGTTGAGGACTCTAGGTTAGAGTATGATAAACTAGAAGGGACAATCCAATTTGCTAATGAATGCGATAAGATTACCTATAGGATGCCTTCTAAGATGAAAGAGTTCCGATTTGTGCCCCAACTAGATAAGGACCAAATTGGTGCAATTGAGGACATTCCCGATGATAGCAAAAAGAAAGGCATGGAATATGTCTGGGAAAAGAGAAGCCTTTACTATAAAGATTGTCTGCACCTTGGTCCTAGGTATAAGGTTGATGAGGAATTTGTGAGAAGAGCTAGAGAGGCCATTAGAAAAAAGATAATGAGCCGTAGCAAGAAGTGTCTAGAGTTAGGTCCGGAGTACACAACCGGACAAGAGGTCACGTAACGAGGCAAGACTTCGAGTCTAGCTACAAGACTCATTAATAAAGAAAAGCGCTTCTTGGGAGGCAACCCATGTTTTGTTTGTTTTTGTGTGTTTATTTGTTTCCGTATGTAAATTATATTCCTTGTTATTGATTCATGCTTCAAACCAAATTGTGAAAATGCTTTATTTTGTTTTTAACTTCGTTTTAATCACATATAAAGGTAATTAACATAAGCTAAGTGTAAGAGACATCCAAATCGGTTAATATAAAACAAATGAACATGAATCATAACAATGAAATTAATTTACATATTCGTAATTGTTAGAGTCAAATGCTTGTATCGAGTCATAATGATTTTTTCTGCAGAATTCCCAGGAATTGAGCCAAAGGTTTTTCAAGAAATTTTCCGGAAACTCAACTTAAACTTTCTGTCAGAACACTCTGACGGCGTCAGGAGTTAATACCTGACGACGTCAGGTGCAAAAATCTGGAATTTATTTGTTGATTAAAGTTTACTAACGGAACTTGTATGTTTGCCAAAATCTCTCTTATGAATTCCAGGAAATCTGTAGAAAAAAAAAATCATTCCACAAGCATTATATCTTACTTGCTTTCTAGGTATACGTCTATATATATATGAATAATGCCGCCGATTTTA
>LBNU01034024.1:181357-195948 GCA_014162995.1 Artemisia annua
AAAATACAAAAATATAAGTAGCTTAGAAGTAGATAACTTGGGTTAGTTGACTAGCAACTAATTCCGCCCTATCCTCCAAAACCAGAGATTTTACTGCTTTCATAAAATATAAAAATACAAAAAGAATCTTCCTCCACCCTTAGACCTATATTAGAGTAGCCTTTAGCCTAACGAACACTATTCCCTGTGAGAGAACGATCAATCCCCCGGTACTTGCCACTACACTATACTACATCGGTCAGGTACACTGCCTGGTGGGGATTGCAAGCTTCTCGAGATCCCTCGAGAGGTAAAACGTAGTGCGTGTTGCAATCCACACGCATCATCATCCCTCAACCCTTAGACTTAATCAGTTATACACTTCGAGCCTACCTCACTATTCCCCTAGAGAATGATCAATCCCTTCTTGTCTTGCCTATGCTATACTACAATGGTTAGGTACTCTACCTAGGAGGATTGTAAAACTTAATGTTTGGCAATACGCCGCATCATAGACAAAATACTAGTCTAGTGTGATGTAAAACTTCTAAAGACGGTTCTCGTTATGGGTAGGATAAGCTAACGGTTAGATGTAAAGTTCAAAATTAACGCAATTAGGATAAAACATTAAATTTTATAAGTAAAAATTAACGTTACATTTACGGTTGTTACAATCTATATCGAGAAGGTTCCAAGGAAGATAATATCACCGACATTCTAACCAAACCTCTCAAACGCAAACCCTTCAACTATCTCCGCTTAGGACTAGGAATGATGGAACACATTCTGTAAATCATTGATTTATGAATGTTCGAAAGCATTTCTAGATTTGAGTCAAATCCTCTCAAACTTCTAATGACAACTTAAATATCTCTTCCGAAATATTTAAAGTAAATTTAATTTCTGCAGTGCAATTAAATATCATTTCTCGAAAAAGTATATTCGACCAATATTCGTTAAATCCCATTGGATTTATTCCCTAAAAGAATTTATTTAGTATGAATTCTTTAAAGTCCATAAAGTCACAAAATATATGAGATTTCTTAGTCAAAAATCGAATATCGAGTCAAAACTGAACCCAGCAGGTGACGGTTACCTTAAATAGGGCACGATACATTAAATTTAATGGTAGTGTCTGGCCTTCACCTACTGAGAAAAGATATATCTTTTATTTTTTCTCACAGATTCAAAAATCAAACAAAACTCTCCACTGCGGTCGCGACCAGACCATTTCTAACACCAAAATCCACCATCCACTCTAATTTGAGGTCTAATCATTGAAAAATCAAACATATATCATCATATTTCACACCAATTGTAAGTTATTTCATTTCAAATCTCTTTAATCTTGTGTCTAAGGTTCTATTTTTGCACAAAAATTGAATTGGGGATTTTTGATTTTTGTTGAGTTTATATGCAATTAGGATTAGGATTAGGATTAGAAAATATATAACTACTATGATTCCCCTAGATGTAGATTTTGCTTAATTGAAGTGTGTTAATGATTTTCAAAAAAAAAATGCATACCCAAATTCATTTTCGAAAAATTTCTCATAACTAGGATCATCATGAAAACATTTTCGTGCATTTTGTTAATACGCTCTAAAAACGTATGTGCATGCATACATGACGAACTTTTGAATACTAGTCGGAATACATAACTAATATGTATTTTTCGACACATTCGATTGAGCAAAAGTAATGTAGGAGCGTTTTGGTAAACTCATTATTTTTATTTGAGTAGAAATTACCGCACCTCTCAACTAAATATATCTAAAATTAATCAACATAAACTTATAATTTTGAATAAAGATGAACCTCCCACATGCAATTGAAGCTTTAAATGTGTAATCTTACTCTTCTTTCAATTCCAAATTAGGCGATAATATAAAGAGACTACACAAAACACGCAATCTCACACACGCAACCTCACAATCACTCTCCTTCTCATATCACTGTGTTATACACAGTCTGATTTTTGGTGGTGAGCGGACGCATACGTGTTCTTGAGGAGTATATGCATCTAATACACGTTACAATGTATTTAAGACATGTATAAGTCGAGCTATAAAGAAAAACGACGTTGTTTTCGTCCAAAGTTCTATCCAAACATGAAACGGCGTCATTCAAAACAGATGAAAGAGTTAAAAAATTCAACACGACGTCATTTTGGAGCTGCACTGAACGACGTTGTTTTTCATGGTAAATGTATAATAGAGTAATATGATTCGAAAAGACAAAATAGTGGCAATATGTCCCAATTTTATCTGGAGGAAAGATATCGTGAGGATGACCTCGTCCGAGCTCACGAGCAAATATCACGAGTAATGTTATAAAAACGTTTATAAAAATGTGTGAAAAAAACGTGTATAAAAATGTTTGTATAAAAACGTGTATAAATTTATTTGAAATATTTTTTAAGAAACCCAAATTTTAAGTTAAGTATAAACGGTCGTCAGTATAAAGGACTAATGTTGCAAATGTTTGTTGCTAACGTTCGTTAGCTAACGGAAAAAATTAACGACAGTTAGTTTGAGGGACCAAACCCGTTATGGGTCGCAACCATAGGACTAGATCCGTTAAAAAAAACGTTTTAGAGACTATTTCCGGTTTAACTCTTTAAATTATTAATGTAATGTTTTCTTTAGTTTTAATGCAAGTTTAATTTTAGCAAACATTACGGTTGAAAAGTGAAAATATATTGATGTGTTAAACAGGAGCTGTGATTTTATTTCCCTTTTAATCGATCGTACAAAATTCATATTATGGTTTATCTACCTGTAGTGTCAATATTCGTATTGTGCGTGATGAAGTAGAGGTGAAGGGGGTGAGAGCCTTAAATCTCGCCTACCGCTTTGTGCTGCATGGGTCTCTTCATCATCGTCGATGAGGATTATTTGCTGATGGTCCCCTCATCTTGTTCGAATTTCCCTCGTGGTGGGGCCCACATGCCTACCCACGTCAACCTTACGTGGACGAAACCAAATCAATTAAGTAAAAACTGTAATATCGACATGTTTGTGGGTCCATTTCCAACGGCCAACTGCCTCCTCACTTTTCTTCTCTCTCTACTACTAAAACACACGAATAAATTTGACACTCAAGCCTATTTTTAGGTGACTTTTTCTAATTATAATAATTATTGTTTCAATGAAAAATATTTTACTATATATTAACTTTTCTTACAAAATGCAACAACTTATCCAAAGTAACATGTTTTTGAAAAAATTTTAGTGCAGCATCGGCGCAAATTGAGCTACATGTAAATTCTTTTATTCAAAACAATTTGAGTTGTGTGTCCGATGTCTAACTCAAAAGTTGCTGTTTTATAAAGTTTAAACTTGGATTGTCGAGCTATATGTTAAAATCTTGAGTTAATGTTAAATATATGGCACCGGACTTTTTTGTAATTGTCGGTAATTAAACTTTTTGTAATTCATTTTTATTGTTACACTTAACGTAATGGTAAATATTTTCTCGATTATTCAATTGATGATCTGTATAATTTATCAAAATCTCTAACGTAATGTAAGTTACACAAAATGTTGATGTGTTTTTTGTGGCATTGTATGAAAAAGGCAAGAAAGATCTCTGATTTTTTTTTTATCTTTCATTTTTATTTTTTTATTATTATTTTTTGCCCCGTTTCCTAAACAATCGGATAAAAACGTCACAAATTGTCAACACGGGAGTGTACCTTACGTTATGTTAGAGATTTTGACAAGTTATACCGATCATCTATTGAAAAATCGAGAAAATAATTACCATTAGGATGCAAGTATATTAAAAAAATGATTAAAAAAAATCTAATTACCAAAATTGACAATTACTAAGGGATAATTATGTAAATGCTCCGCGCGCCCTTTAGTCGAGGACTTTTGGACCTCTATTTGTTGTGTTCCGGATTTAGACTAAAAAAATGGGCAACTTTGAACTACCCAAACATGTGTCGCCATGTGTCCGACAATATTTTACCAAAAGTAAACCAGTTGCCCAATTGCTATTCCGATGTTGTCCAATTGCCCTAAAATGATACCCCAGTTGCCCAATTTTTTGTCTAATTCCGGAAAACAGCAAAAAGAGGTTCAAAAACCCCCGGCCGCAGGACAATTGGGGCATTTAGATAATTATCCCATACTAAAAATACATTCCTATTTTATGATGTTAATCCTAAATTTTTTTGTTTTCTGTTTTGTGTAGTGCATCACTTAAAATAAGCGTTAAGGGAATTATTTAAAATGAATGAAGAGTCAAGAGTATTATTTTATCAAGTATCAATGACCTAATCGAGTTTGTTACTTTGAATTGATTTCTAAACTCAGCTGATTAACATATATCTTGTTGTTTTATGCACTTCACTAGTTATTTTGTTCTAATGCGTCTTTAAAACGGACAAGATTAATAAAAACGATGTTGCTGACGTTTGTTGGTGAGCTTGAACTAACACCACAAGATTTCAAATTTGCCGAACGTAACTTACTATTAATGAAATACCTTACACAGAAAAATATTGACCAAAGAGATATAAGTCGATAGATCTATACTTTTAAAAAACACGAAGAGGCCAATAGGCATAGACATCATCATTTCATTGTTTTCTTCCATAAGCCCGAGATATAGATTATCTTCATGAAAATACGTCCAATTAGCTTATAATAAGTTTTCTTCCCCTTTTTCGTGGACTGTCATAGTTTTCTAAAATAAAATATTGACGAGGATGGCCTCTGCAAAGTCAAAAAAGTTCTTCTTCTTTATGATAATCAAGCATAAAAGTTTTTATAGATAATCTTTTTTATAATGCAAAAAATGGTCGACATGAATCTGGGAGTGGTAAATATATCAATGTATGAAAATTTTGCGACAAAATAATTACAATTTCAACGCACAGATCTATAGTCTTTTAACTTATCTAAGTTATACTCCCTAGAAGTTAACTTACGATTTACAAAGTGTGCTACTAAAATATATATTTTATTTATTAAATAATGATATATATGACATGTTGATTTTATTAGGTGATATGTTAGTTGGCTCAAATCCGTGTTATTAAGGTTTTTAGTATGTTTAATGTAATTGCATTATAAATAGCGTATCAATAATACCATATATCCAACGGGTTTATCGTGTCTAACAGATTTTTATTTCAGCAAGAACTTTTAAGATTTTCTTTTAACTATTTCATATAGGAAATAAATATTGGAACTTAAACGTTTTTAACATGCCAGACAAATAAAATAGGAATTTCACACTGTAGCCCAACATTTTTGAAATAAAAGAAAAGATAATTGCATATATGTAGTCTTCCTGCTAATTAAACCTCTAATTTTCATAGCAAGCTCTAAATTGAAAATAAGAGTTAACTACGTAAATGGTACATGTGGTTTGCTGATTGTTACGGGTTCAGTTTATTTTTCGTTTTTGTTACGAATCCAGTTATTATGTTTTTGGAATATCACGGATCTAGTCCAAAAAGCTAACAGAAGTTAACTTTAACGTTAAATCCCATCACGGGACAAAAACGTGATGGTATTTATGTCTTTTCATGTTTCCCTCTTATCTCATATCAGTAATTAAAAGGGTACTTGTGTTTGACCTTTCATTTCATCTTTAATCCCTAACCTTTTCGCTTATCATATCTCTCCAAACCTAATTCAATCAATAACCCTAATTTCATGATCAATTAGAACGATGTGGCCTTTAAGAAAAAAAGGAGAAGCCCTTGATCCCTACAATTAGTACAAAAAATTTAGTTTTTGAAGTAACTGAAATGTTGAAAATGTTAGACTATGTAGATTATGGTATGCAATATCACTATAAGAAACCAAACACTGATTTAGATAAAGGTCTTGCACCTTTTGCTAATGATAGTGATGTGTTGGATTTGCTTAAGTATGTTGACAGGTATAAGGTAATGGAGTTATACATCCAACACTTTGTTTTTTTTTTTTTTTTTTGTGCAAAGGTGAAATATATTATTATCTCCAAATTATTGTACAATGCTTGCAACAGACACATCTGTTTTGGACAAGTCCCAAAAATAGGTCATTAAACAGACAACATACATCTGATATCAGATAACATATCTAATATAGTATCTAGACCTTAACCAATACAGGGAATTTCCACATAGGTCTCTCATTCTTTTTATACAAGCACAATTCTTTCCTTTTTTGATTAACCTTTTTTGCACAATACCGTCTAGCTACATTTCCAATACTCTCTCCACCTTGATCATTCATCCTGCCACCACAATAACCAAGGTAGAGAAGAGATTGGCATCACTAGGCACCCATAACCTCTCCACAAGCAAGGGCTATACCAATTGTGTTACATTTCCATCTACTACAATGGCTTCACACAATTGGGAACACACACCTTGCCGTGAGTACCAACCATTACCTCCTTGGCAGTGTATAGATAGGACCAAGTAGGTTCATCTTTCACTCCTCACTATTCCTATCTTCATACACTGCCCACCAAAGCTCACTTACCATTCACACATTGGAAACCTACTTTATGGTTCTCAAAAACTGTTAGTCTAAGAAGCTTGTCAAAACAGATCTCAATTACCTAACAAAGGCCTATTGGAATCTGACATTGAGGCTTAATAGAGTAGCAGTTTGTTGAGTTCCAAGATACAAGGCCATCAATGTATATAGTAAGCTTTAAGAACATAGATTCTAGATCAGTAATGAAGATCTGAATCTACATGGTTAAACCATTTATTGTAGAGAATAAGAGTATAAGTTCTCTACTAGATACATTCCAATTCACTTGTATCCCATGGACTCCAGCTGTAGTCAGAAAGAAGATTTGTTCCAGCTAAATCCATTTGATATTTTTGATAGAAATCACTGTTCCATTCCTTTTTGCAGGAAACTACCTTTTGGTAGCATACCTATGCAGGTTGGATATAATCCCAAAAGCAAAGGATGCCCCAAGATACTAGCCATCTGCATTAATCATTATCTGATGTGAACCAATCTTATGTAACTTCATTAGCCCAAACACTCCTTAACAAACATTTTAGCAGAATTTGATGTCCCATATTTTTGCAGCTTCTTGAACTCTTGTATTTTTCTTTGTCTTCAAAGTCATCAATTTAGCTCTTATTTCCTCCATTATAACTTTCACAAGACCCTGCACCTCTCTTTCCTCATTCCTGAAAAGTCTATTATTTCTTTCTTGCCACAAAAAATAGAATGTTGCAGCAAATGACGCTCCATATATTAAGATGATTCATGTAGGAAGACAAGCTGCTCACAATGTTCATCCATGTATCATCAATGCTTACAATTCTTGCTTTAACTTTGATCTCAGTCCAAACTTTCTTAGAATAATCACATTGGAAGAATAGGTGGTTATGAGAATCAGGCACTCTTTTGCATAAAGAGCATTCTAATGTCTTGTTTGGATACCATTTCATAAGCTTGTCTTGTGTAATAAGTTTCTCCTTCACAGCTAGCCACAATATGAAAGTATGTCTTGGAATGCAATGAGGGAACCACACAAGCTTTGCCCAAGAAACAATGTGACTGTTTTCTCTAATATCCAACCAAACTTGTCTAGTAGAGAAATTGACTGTTTTTCCATTGTTTGTAATCCACACAGGTTTGTCTGGATTGCCACCAAGGGTAGGGGTAGAGATTGTTTGTAGAATGGTGTGCCTGTTAACCCATTCTTGTGGCCATATCCATCTACCCATCTTCAATTAAATCACATATAGTATTATCATCCCCAAATCGTGCTGCATAAATTTCTCTTTTACTGAGAATTCTACTTAGAGGTTGTTTCACAGTCCATCTATCATGCCATACTGATGTAGCTTTTCCATCACCAATTTGATACCTTAGGGAGTCCTTTTTAGTTGCCACATTCCAGAAGTGTTTAACCAGAAGAGCATTGTTCCATGATTCCAAAGGTTTTAATCCCAGCCCACCTTGATCTTTTGGCATGCAAACCTCCTTCCAGGCAACTCTAGCCTTTCCTTTTGTTAACTGACCATTGCACCATAGGAAGCCTTTGAATAGAGTTTCAATTTCATTTATTACCTGATTGGAAGCTTGAATACAGATCCCCAGTAGACTTGCATAGATGATAGTATAGATGCAATTAGTTGAGCTCTACCTGCATAAGATAAACTCTTGTTTTTCCAATCACATAACTTTTGCCTGACTTTACTCACAAGGTTTTTGCAGTCTTTAACACCAATCTTCTTGTCCATCAATGGCACTCCTAAATATTTCACAGGAAGCTTCCCAATCTTGAAAGGCATGATACTTAGAATTGTACTTTGTTCTTCCTCATTAAGACTGCCACAAAAAGCAGTAATTTTACCCATATTAGGAAATAAGCCAGATACTTCACTAAATTTCTCAATAGCCTTCTTGATGACTGTAACAGAGGTTGCATCAGCATGACATAACACTAGCAAATCATCAGCAAAGCATAGGTGTGTAATCTTCAAGCTTTTGTACCCAAAATGATACTTGAATTTCTTTTCATTTTTGATCCCTTCTTTTATGTACAGATTTAGAATTTCCATGACCAATGTAAAAAGGTAAGGAGATTTTGGATCACCCTGCCTCAATCCTCTGCCTCCTTTGAAATAGCCACACCTTTCTCTATTCACACATATAGAAAACTTAGAGGTGGTTATGCATGCCATTATCCAACTGATCATAGTTCTGTGAAATCCAAACTTGCACAAAATACTTTCAATGAAATCCCAGCTTACTGTGTCATAAGCTTTTTGAATATCTATCTTGAATGAGCATCTTTTAGGACCATTAGCATTCTTGTATCCAACACCCTATTTCCAAACCAACAAATGTAGAACCTGTGTTGATTGGTTGTTGAGTGAGTGTAGGTTTACATAAGAATCGAAAACAATTTGACAAGTCCAATGATCCATTTTTTCCTAAAACAAACATTGCTTATGGTCAAAGAGGCAAAAGTTCACGGGATGGAACTGGGGTAAGTTCAGGTAAAAGTGAATCTAGTGAGTGTGATGAAAGTGAGATTGATGGTAGTGATAATGACAGCGAGGATAGTGACTTTATTGTTGACCAAGAGAATCTCGTAGATGATGTTGAAGTAGACATGGAAGAATTTAGGAGGAATATATATATATATGAATGTTGAATGGGTAGGTTGTAATGAGGCAGAAGCAGAACCAAATGTTAAGTTTGTACATGAATATGTAGACCATGAAGATTTTGAAAGTGCTAGTAATCCTGATGATAAAGAAGCTGAGAGGAAAAAGGCTTTGAAGCAGTTGACAATAAACCAACGTATTGTTGATTTTATGTTGGTAGAAAGTTTGGTAACAAGGAAATCAATAAAAAGATGGTGACCCAGCTTTATGTTGACACTAGGAGACAACTTCATTTGGTTAAAAATGATAAACAAAGAGTCAGAGCCATATGCAGAGGTGAAGACACACACCATCACAGGCAACACCTTCACAGACTACTGCAACATCTGAGATACCTTTGTAGGCTTCTGCAATGTTAGAAGCAACTCACCTTTGAAGATGACCAACTCAACTTCTAAAAGGAACTCACTTTTGAAGATGACCAAGGCAACTGCTAGTAGGAACTCACCATTGAAGATAACCAAGTCATCTGCCAGCAGGAACTTACCTTTGAAGATAAACAAGGAAACTACAAAAGACAAAGGTAAGAAAAAGGTTGTGTCTTTTGTTGTTGATCATGTGGATTAGTCTGTGACAAATGGTAATTTTTACACTTTATTTTAATAATAAATATTTAATTAGTATTACTAAACCGAGCATTTCTATATGATTATCTAAACATTTTTGAGCATTTCTGAACATTTCGGGAAGCTATCCCGTGTATTGTAGCTTACAGTCACTACTAAAATTGTCTATTTTTGTTAGTAAACGTAAATTATTCTATTTCTGATGGTTACTGACAAGTCACGTACTAAAGTGAGAAGCTTTCTCGCATATACTGAAAAGCAACCCCACACACGTACCGACACTGCCGTAGATATGGTAGAAGTTAAATAAATACATTTTTGAGTAAATAATAATATTTTATTATTATTTGACAAAAACATCGATAAAAACTTTATTTTACATATACGTGTCCAAAACCGTCAAATCGGGACTTTACGGTAAGATTTAAGCTCAAACCGACACACGATACACCAACGATGTTCAAAATCCTCTCTGCCCCCCTCTTGTGTGCCGTTTGCCGCCCAACACCCCACAAGGGGACAAAATTTTGATACACCTTGATACTTAGTGGATGATGACACATATAATATTTGTTTTTATACCCTAAACACAACACATACTTGAACACACACTCATATTATCATCATCAAGAACTTCCCAAATATTTTCTTTCACTTCTCCTAGTCGAACCATCAATAAAAATCAAGATCCACATAATTCGATTGAGTTTCAAAGCAATCGGGTTACTTTTGAACTTTTGGGAACGATCGAAACGTGTCTTGGGTAAATTTGGAGTATTTTGGTTCTTTTCTTGGTCCTCCTAGCCTCGTACAAACACACCCTTTGTAAGGACACTCACAAACTTGTTCAATCTTGTTTATTACATGTTATCTTGATGTTTAAAAATGTTACCATGTGCTAAATGTATACGTTTTGCTAAAGTAAAAAAAACTAGGGTTTGACATGCATATACTAGTGCTCGACTTTTTGAAAGTCTTATACAAAATATGTTATTTCTTGCTTGTGCGGTGAATCTTGTTACTTGTTGTCCTAGTTTGATGGAACAAATGTGTTTAGCGCTAATTACGCGAGTTTATAATGAAATATACACTTATATGTGCATATACATAAATCGGCTACATTAAAAATTGGGGTTTTGGCTCTAGTGGTGAAAGGGTGAATTTTGTGCTTAACAACTTATTTGGAATAGCTTATTGAATAAGCCATAGCTTATTGTTTTTGGCTTATTTTTTGGGTTTTAGGGTTATACGACACAAATTGGGTCGAACCCAATTTGTTTTGGCCATGGTTGACTTGTTGACTAGATTACTTATTAATAAGTGCTTATTTGGTTAATTAAAACGTAACTATGAAAACTATTTAGACCAAAAAGGGCTTAAAGGTTTAAACTTATTTTTGGCTTATGATATGTATGGTACAAGTTGGGCCGAGCCCGATTTTGGGCTTAAATGGAAAAGTTTGAATAAACGAACGGGTTATAGCCGATTTTTCTAAAAATCCAACAATTAGAATATTTTTGGATAAAAACCGACTAAAGAACGAAATATATTATTTTCATATTAAAAATATTAATTTTCCTAAATTAATATTTTTAGAGTTCTTAAAATTTATAAATTTATTTTGTATATTCATATATTTACACTTTATTTAAATTTTCTAAATTAAATACTTATAATAATTTCATTTTTATAATTATCATTATATTATAAATACTTATATTATTTTTTATATAATAATACCTCACTATCATTATCATTTATTTAATTACACCTTAATATAATACACATTATTATATTAACTTACCGATATTTATTTAATTAATTTCAAACCCTATATATATATATATATATATATATATATATATATATATATATATATATATATATATATATATATATATATATAGTGTAACTTTATTTTCAGAACTCTGTTAAGTGCGAGAACTGCGAGAACTCTTTTTAGACCCTTGGATGAGAAGATCAATGGTTATAAATGAATATGGCAGTTTTGTAATTATACAAAAAATAAAACATATTAATTAAAAGAAAAAGGGTATTATAGGGTTTTCAAAATATGCTGATAATAGGTAACAGTTACACCAAAAAGCACTCATCACATTCCCACATCTCTCTCCCAAACTGTCGCCCTCCTTTTTCATCTCTTTCTTCCTCACTCCAAACCCTAGCCGCCCTTAATTGTTCATCACCATCATCGTGTTTTATACAACCAACCGCCATTGAATAATATCGAGGGGTAAAAGGTAAAAGTGGTTCTTAATTGTCATGTAAGATTCATGAATTTACGTATAAGTGGTACTGAAAATTTTACAAGACTATTAGCGATTTAATTTTTTGTTTTCGTACATATATACTTTGGTACATCATCAAAATGTTTTCATACTCAACCAATTAACGAATTCAGTCACGACCGTCGTTGTCTAGGTCGGGTTCGAGTTTTTCCGGTGAGAGTTTTTTTTTTAAAGTATCTCAACCTTTTTCTATTTCAGATCTGAGAGTGTATTTTGGAATCTATTTGTTTCGGTTTGTTTTCAATTCGTTAATGTGTCAATTCTTTATAAGATATATGTGGATTGAAAACTTCAAAAAATGTAAATTATTGTTGTGGTTTATTACTTTATATCAGTATTACAGACTCTAATCCGTACACTTATATTGCTTTCTTGAAATGGATCAATATGTAAACATAAACCCCAAAATATTGGATGAATACACGTATTGCTTTTAATTTGTTTTCTTAGACTGTATATCAGGGAGTGTCAAAGTGTTGGATCATATTTGAGTTTGTTGGATTCATAAGTGATATTAAATTTATTGGGCTTTTTTTTTGCAGCTTGTATACACGAATAAACAAGAAGAGAGAAATTTCGGTGGAGTGATCAATTTGGAGGTATGTGTCGGTTTTGATCATATTTTGAGTTTGTGACAAGTAATGTTTATTAGTCATTCCAAGTTTTAACAAGCTATATGACCTGACAGTTACATCGTTTATTGTATATAATGTGTTGATAAAGTTGAATGTTAGTGCTCAACCATTGGTATTATTAGTTGTGATTTGAAATAGCTATGGTTTACAAGTGTATTTTGTTTATTAAAGTCAAACTAGTAAATTTTGAAATAAATCACAAGCCAAATTATATTCTAAATTGGTTTTGGAAAGATACATACTACTATGTTTACGTATAAAACATATATGTTACGTATAAAACATATATGTTTTGTGTTTGGATTATAAAACATATATGTTTTGCGTTACATAAAAAAATTGGTCTCTTGTTTATTTGTGTTTGCTAGTTTAAGCTTGTGCATGTGTGTTATGTTATCTTGAGTTTTATTTTAAAATTGTTTAATCTTGACTATTATTTTTTCTAGGCGCGACAATATGTTCTTTGAAGGCGTGCACATATGTTTTAACGAATTTGATGAGAAANACAAGATAAACCATAGCGATCCAACATCAAAAGACGAAACCCTAAAGAGGAGATCGTTCATGTAAACACAACCTAACAACCATCGATTAGGTTTAGATGTTAATCGCCCAACATACAAATCGTTGAAAGATATTCCATAAAGGATAAACGATCCAATCAACCATACAACCCTAACCCGATAATAAGATAGAAAATAAAATCGATAAAGGTTAGAAAACCAAAACCGATTAAAAGATAACACTGGTAATCGAATTGGGGTATAATAAATAATCATAATAAACCCTTAATAAAAATCGATTAAAACCGACTATAAGAAAATCGTTAAGGGTTTATTGAAGGCGGCGAAATCAAAGAGATAATGAATGAAAATCACAAGCACACCCCTTCCCAGATGATTACTACCCTTAAAACCGATTGCATATCATTACAAGAACAATAGAGAGGCGGTTTAAGGGAGGTTTTTTGCGATTGGGAGATGGGGGAAGAGGTGGCCGGATTTCGCCCCTTGGGGAGAGAGAATTAGGGTTTTTTACTTGGCTGTTTTTGAGTTTGTGACAAGTAATGTTTATTAGTCATTCCAAGTTTTAACAAGCTATATGACCTGACAGTTACATCGTTTATTATATATAATGTGTTGATAAAGTTGAATGTTAGTGCTCAACCATTGGTATTATTAGTTGTGATTTGAAATAGCTATGGTTTACAAGTGTATTTTGTTTATTAAAGTCAAACTAGTAAATTTTGAAATAAATCACAAGCTAAATTATATTCTAAATTGGTTTTGGAAAGATACATACTACTATGTTTACGTATAAAACATATATGTTACGTATAAAACATATATGTTTTGTGTTTGGATTATAAAACATATATGTTTTGCGTTACATAAAAAAATTGGTCTCTTGTTTATTTGTGTTTGCTAGTTTAAGCTTGTGCATGTGTGTTATGTTATCTTGAGTTTTATTTTAAAATTGTTTAATCTTGACTATTATTTTTTCTAGGCGCGACAATATGTTCTTTGAAGGCGTGCACATATGTTTTAACGAATTTGATGAGAAACTGGAAGTGCATATATGTTCTTGGAAGGCGTGCATATATGTCTTTGGAAGACGTGCACACATGTTGGAAAGAATCTGATGTGAAACTTCAAACACATATGTTTTGTGCACATATGTTCATAGATGGCGTACATATGTATAATCAAAACGATACATTTGATTTGTATCTCATTTGATATAAAAATTTGTATATTATATTATGTTCTTGGTTTCTAATAAATTTTAAAGTTACGAGTATTATTTATGTTTTTAGTTTTTATTTAAGAAGTTTATAGAATATACCGTAGAAACATATGTGCAATTACATTTTTAAGTAAAATTCATTTGAAGTTTAAACTATTGTACAATAAAAACACATGTAAAATTACATTATTTAAAAAAA
>LBNU01034026.1:0-10581 GCA_014162995.1 Artemisia annua
ACTATTGGTCCAATTTTTTTTCCACTAAGATTGTTTTGTCAAAAAAACTCTGAAATGATGTAATTCTTTTATTATATAAAAGATTTAAACTGAATGAAAATAATATTGGTTGGTTATAAACGAAAATAATAATAAAAGTTTATTGTTTTCATATATAGATTTCTTAATACATTTGACTTTATATCTTTGATAATTTCGGATTTTATCATAGCTCAAATGTGGTATAGTACCAGATACAGCAAATACAAAGTAGATTTTTTACTTGTCTAGTCTTAATCGGTGGTCCGGTTCTAGTTAATAGGTTTCCAACTACATAATTTAAACTCGAAAGAGACTTAAGACAAGGTGACACTCTCTTATTTCTTCAATTTATTTTGACAATTGAAGCTTTTAATGTTGTTTTAGCCGAAGCTAAGTCTAAAGGTTTATTTAGAGGGGTTGAAGTTGGAAGATAGAATCAACAATTTTCATCTCTTTTATTCCGGGCTAAAAACTCGTCTTATATTTGTATTTTAGGTGGTGTATCTATTTCTGTTTTTTCATGAACTGAGATCATTTTTGGATAAATATTTTTTATTTGTATTTCTTCTCCTATATTTATGGGTTTTTCTTAATGAATTCTTGGTTGTTAAAAAAAATATGTATCATTTCTATTCATAGATGATGCTCTTATCATGCGAGAACGGTCTAGGTTAAATATGGTTTAATGTTACAAAAATGTGATTTGGCTATTTTAGTGCTCAATGATCTATGACTATAATTAAACATAAATTAGTGTAGGTATATTTAAAAGAGAATTGAACAAGCAACTTCATTATAATTCTATCGGCGACACTTCAAGGAATCAAAGATAATTTGGAAGATGTGTTTCCTCTTTAATGCGGTATCAGCAAAAACATATGAAATAATAAGATTAAAATAACTGGTCTTGAGAGAAAGATGACTCTAGAAAATTTCTTGCCCATTAAAAAGACGCAAAATTTGATAACAGAGTGTTAATAACTATATGTAAAATTCCTGTTTTGACAAACTGACCCATAAATGATATCTCTAAGTTCTTGCACAAATAAAGTATAAGGGCCCATTTGGTTTGTAGACGAGTTTAGGATTTTGATTTGGATTAGGATTTGGATTTTTGATGGCCCCTTTGTTATATAGGTTTGGATTAGAATTTGGTTTTTATTTTAGGGCGTGTTTGGTATGCACCTTTTGTATGGATTTTGTTTTGATTTGACATAAAACATTTATTTGGTTGTAAATTTTGATAGGGGAATGGAATCATCTATCAAAGATTGAAAGATAGTAATTTGGTGGGTTTGGTATGTATTTGTATTTTTTAGTGGGCCCCATGTACCAATCTTCTCTATCTCTCTCTATATTTACTTTAAATATATTTTTTTTTAATTTCAAATTATTAATACTATTAAATATATTTTTCTCTCTCAAACATAATCCAAATACTAATCATAATCCTAATTTAGGGCCAGTTTGGTTTGAGGGTTTGGGTGGGTATTGAATGAAAATAGAGTTTAATCCATTGTTTGGTAGCATTTTGATATCCGTGACATGGGTTTTGAAATTAACTTTTGATACCAACCTATTTTAGGGGTTTTTCATGAAACCAACCAATCAAACTTTTCTTTTTATTTGATGATTTTGTCAACCACATATTTTCATTGTTTCTTTTTATCTTTTGCCTTTTTTGTTTTAACCAAATACATAAAACTTATTAAATATACATATAAATTAAATATTAATTAATTTTCTCTCTCCTTATTTTCTTTCAAACATTTCCCAAATTCGAATCCAATTCCAATCCCACTTACAAACCAAATGCACCCTTAAATCCAAATTCGAATCCTAATCCGAAACCCACCTTCTAACCAAATGGGCCCTTAAATTTTGTAGTTTGATAGAGGGTTTGAAATTCAAATAGTGTAAACGGACCCACAAAACCTAAAAATGAAGAGTATGATGAGTTTTACTTGCACACACTCTTTTAATCAGTGTTGCAAAAAAAGGTCTACAAGGCCGATTAATCACCGATTAGGTGCTACAAGGCCACCGACCTTGCCGATTTATGTAACTGGGTCAAACACATAGGTCAACCGTGGTCAACGGCGATCAACGGCGGTCAAACTTTTCGGAAACCTATAAATCTTGCCGGAAGTACCCAAAAATCACTGTAAACTTATTTTGATCACTTATAGTAACTGTTTAAGTTTATTACAAGTTGTTTTTTAGAAAATACCTTGTCGGAAATACCTAAAACTCACCGGAAATACACAAAACTTGCCGGAAATAACCAAAATTTATCAGTATTGCCAATCCGAGTAATCACTGATTAATCCCGCCTAGACCGATTACAAGGTACAAGGTGGTCGACCGCCCGACTACCGATTCGCGATTTTTGCAACCTTGCTTTTAATAATATATCTCTCTTTCTATCTTACACATAAACACAACTTTTTATATTTTTATAAATATATTTTTTATATATAATATATTTTCTTTTTCCAACATCAGATTTAAATCTAAATCCTAATCCAATCATAAATTAAATTCAAATCCAAATTATAAACATGTCTACAAACCAAACGGGTCCTAAATAACCAATTTAGCATATTGGAATAACTTAAGAAAACCTGAATTTATAAAATACAATACTACATCAACAAAAATGATGAAGTAATTCCATCTGGAACAATAAAAAATAACCTACATATTGTACATAAGATTGTAACTAGGTAACTAGTTTTGCGAATATAATGCATATGTTTGGACATACAAAATGTAGCAAAGACGATTAATTATGACATAACCATGTTTAAAACCAGAAGCTAAGACGATTAATTAGAAAATAAGATGCATGTGTTTTTCTTTAATTTTGAAATAAAGACTGAAATCACCAGCTCATGAAAATATTGAGGCCAAACCATTTTTCAAAATATATAACGATGATCAAAATATGACACTAAAATAACCACGATTTAAAACATGTACTGTAACATGTTTTCAAAATATATGTTGTGTGTAAAGTCATTGTCGTTTGGAAATACCCAAGGAAGAAATTATGTAATATTTCCGTCTCAAAATTATTATCTACGGACAAGAAATACACAGTATAAGAAAAGTGAAAACAACTCATTTTCTAACTAATCAAATATTATCTCTAATTAGTAAAACATTTTTTATTTGTTGAATTGAGAAGTGAATAACTGTTTTTAGATATCTCAAAGAAGAAATATTAAGTATAATTTTGAGAAGGATGAATTAATAGAGGTGATCAAAAAACCAATAAACTTAATCAAAACCCAAAAACCAAAAAATCTTAACCGAAAAAACCGCCACAAATAACAAGTCAATGGGGTGATTTTGATTTTTGTAAAAACCAAATGCTTGGGAGGTTTTTGGTTTCATACAAAATACCCAAGCGAGAAAACCGTCCCGCTTCACTTTTATATATCATTTTATATGATTTTATCTATTTAAGGGATTTGGTACTTCGAGTATACAAGTTTACCTAGAAAAAAGATGGTGTTGTTTATTATCTACAAACTCAAATTTTAATGTCTTTGTGGAATTGTGAAGCTTTGAAATTTAGTTTGAAGCCTCTAATAACAAAAGACTAAAACGAGATAAAAAGCGAGTTTGTTGAAATTTAATCTTCTTTTTCGGGTTTTAGATTTGCATTTTATATTTTAGATTTTTGTTTGGTTGTTAATCTTGATCTTAAATTAAATAATGTTGCTTAAAAACTTAGAATTGTAAACTTCAGTAAAAAAAAAAAAAAAAAAAAAATACCGAGACACCGAACATATCCCTATCAAAAACCGAAAAACTTTATGGTTTTTAAAAACCAGAATATAGGTTCGGTATTTTGTTTTAGCATAAACCTGCCCCGTTTCATCCGGCCCCATACACACCCTTGTTTAAATAATTTTATCTACAGATATCCAATCATAGATGCTCTAAAATTTGATTGTGATGATTGTTGCCGACAAATTTGGTCAATAGTTTATGAAAGTCTGACTTGCAAGGACACTTGGAATATTGTCACTCTTTCATATTTAACTAACAGAATAATATTTGTGGCATTTGGTCACATCTTGGCATTACATTTTCCTTTTTCCTTTTCTCAAAAATTATAAAAACTAAACCAATACTTCAACAAGATTGGGTATGATCGACCAAATCAGCTGGAGTTAAAGCTGTAGTTTATATTAAGTTTAAAGTTTGAGCATATATTTTTAAAAGGTTGTCTGGCGAATTATTTGGAACTGAAACTTATCTGTGTAAATCGCATAAAAATACATCAAATTACATTCAGATATATTTTTAGCTTTTGCGTGATAACACTATATTTTGAAAGGTATTTAAGTAATTTGACTAATTATAAGTAAAATCGATTCAATTGCTTGAACTTATAGAGACTTATGGCTTATAAAAGCTTAAATAAGCTTGTGTGACAAACGAAGCCTATTTTATAAACTAGTTTATTTAAAAAAGCTCAAGCCTCTATAAACCCGTCAAGCACATCCATGATTGAAAAGAAAATGTTTCAATGATCGTTGAACAATTACAATTAGCTGAGCATGCGACACATCATAAAGATCTAATGGCGTGTTTAGTAATGGAAAATTCCAATGTTTTCCTAGAAAATCTAATGGCGTGTTTAGTAAAGATCTAATGGCGTGTTTTCCAGACAGATTTTCCTAGAAAATCTAGGAAAATAAAAAATGCGTTCAAATTGTGTTTTTTTCAAAAGTTTTCTTGGAAAGATGGAAAACCTGTTTTCTAAATTTATAACTAAGTTTTAGAAAACTCCTTTTATGAGATCTCCATAAGTTTTCATTTTAGAAAACCCTACCTAAATACGTTTTCAAGTGTTCTTTAGAGAAATAATAACTCTCTCATTCTTAAGAAAACTTAAAAATGAAAACTAAGAAAACTTTTCCATTACTAAACCCAACCTAAGCTAGCCTAAAATACTCAGACCATTAATCCTGTGAAGTCAAGACAAAATGACAAATAGAATCGAACCAAATTATATATTGCGACAAAAATTGGAAATATATATGAATCATTATTCCACTTGAGTTGATGAAAATAGTATGAGAAAATGAAGTATCAGTACCACACTTCTAAGAAGCATATATTCGAAGGGCCTACAACACAGAACACGTTAATGTCATGGTCAAGTTTACTTACGAAAATATAGTTGCCGACTTGCCATAGCTGATAGCTCAAGAAGCACTTACATTTAGGCATTTAGCCTTTCCAAGTAATGATGAACACAACCTTTATGAGGACCACATATTACTCCTCTTATGTATGAAATTGACGTGTTTATCACATACGCTCCATGTTGTGGAATATTAGTGATTTATGTTATAGTTTACATATGAGGAAATCAATAAGGAGCTTTATTTGTGATTTATGTTATAGTTTACATATTATAATTACGAATATCTTTATTGAAATATAATCTTTTTTCTTAGGAATGTTTTAGCCAACAATCCAGAATCACTTTGTTGGAAGAATAATGGGATTTCACCAACTGTAGGCAGATAAATTCGTTGATTCTTTTAATCGACATGCATAATAATATTGTGATGGGTTACGTGATCCTTGAATAGAACCTCACAAAAGGACATTACTATATATACTAGGTAGCGTTAATTCGGTGCGTTATGATTGGTTGCCTGCATTAAGTCCAAAACAAAAGGCCATAGATAGGCCCATAAGAAATTCTTTTCCACATATATACTGTCATATAATCTTTGCTACTCAAAAGGCTTTAGAACGACAATTTCAAAAAAAAAAAAAGTAACGTACAAAAAACGTGCTACTAAAACCCGACACACGTACAATGGCTTTACCACTGCCCCACCGCCACGCGGCGGCTCGCAGCCATCCTCGTTACAAACAAACACCCTATTTATTTCTAAAGGAATGGGCGACTCTGGGCTTGGGGTGTGTTAGAAACGGGCATATTGGGTTGATGGGAGAAAAATAATAGAATATTTGAAATGGGCTGCTACAAAATATCAACTTAACGGAACCATTTTTGCCCTTACCTCTTTTATGTTTGTAACTCGAAAGGTTCACTTCTTTTTGGTTTTTCACTTTTACACTTCAAATATCATTTCTTTTTCTTAGCAACTACTCTATCTCCTCAACAAAGTTTAATAATTTTTTTTGGTATATGGTCAACTAATGCGTGAGTTTGAACTCACAACCACACATAATCAAACCAAATAAAACCTTTCACTTTCAAAAAATTGACATGTCTAAGAGGAATAATTCACTATTAACTTATTCAGGTATCATATATATATTTACGTATGTAGACTAATATTAGTATAATAATTTTTTTGTAATGATTATTCATGTGCATGCATGAATTTAATGATAGTCATTTGGTGCCTAGCTTATCTAAAAAACAGCCCGTAACCCGTTAGATACATAAGGTCGTGGTTTGATTGTGCATGGCTATGAGAGACATGATGTTGTTGTTGCGTCAAGCAGTATAAATCTAGTAAGGGTTTCAACTTGAATGTTTGCTTATTTCGGCATTTGGAAGTTTAAATTTTGGAGACGTTTTGTTCGGTTGTTTATTTTGTTACTTATTTATTGAATGTTTGTTTATCGGTTTTTTAGATAATGAGGGATGAAAAAATGTTTTCAATCAAATTCATATGTTTTTAAAAGCGGGCAGTTTTGACCCAAGCTCGTTTAACCTGAATTTAAAATTTGCCCGTTTGGACCCGTTACCAAACCTGCCCATTTTGCCACCTCTGATTCGAACCAAATCAAGTATATTGGTCCGGTACAAATCATTATTAGTGTGGTTCAGGGTCGATTTACACTTTGTGTCAAATTTTGCACATTCCTACACCTCATGACAAAATACATTTAATTTCCTTTAAAAAAATGTCTGTTATTCCAACAAATCCAATCTGTTTGTTTCCCTCTTTTCAATGTGTCTGAACCTCATTCTCCTTTTTAATCCACCAATAAACTGAACAGCCAATTTCCCTTTAGATTTCATCAACTGGTCCAGGTAAATTCTATTTTTGTTTTATTTTACGTGATAACGTTCTCAATTTTCTTTTAGTACCATCTGCTTGAATTTTGGAGGACTTTTTGTATCTGGACTATATGGATAAGATTTAAGTTTTGACTGGCTTATTTGAAACTGCAGATATTTTTTGAAAATGCAGAGCCAAATAGTATGCAGCGGTTGTAGAAGCATTTTAGTTTATCCGAAAGGTGCTTCAAATGTGTGTTGTGTGTTGTGTAATGCTGTTACTTCTGCCCCTCCTCCTGGTATGATTTACAGTAGTTAAAATTTGATGTGTTATTAGTCTGAGATATTAGCGATTACTGCAAATGTTACTTACTTGAATGCCCCTTTTACTGTTTTGAAAAACTCAATAGTACAAATTCAAAATGGACAGAATCAGAAACTTGGTAAGTTATTGTGAACAAAACCGTGCTTTGCTACCTTATGATATCAATGAACAAAATGAGTTATATATAACCTCAACTATAATGTTAGACCATCCATGAACCTTATCTCCTTGCACATTATCCATGTCAAAATTATCTTAACTGACGTTATGTGCCGCTTGATAATCTCAATCATTCTCATACTCTAAGACTCGTGGAAATGTTTATATAATTGGCTCATTCATTGAACTTCTGGAGATGTAATTAACAGTGTTATTTGCTGTAAGCATTTAATTTAATAGTCTAAACCACTATGTTTATTTTAGTAAGCTGTTGCTGGAAAAAATTTCAGGGATGGAGATAACTCAATTGATATGTGGAGGTTGTCGCACATTGCTTATGCATACACGTGGTGCTGCAAAAGTGAAATGCACTTGTTGTCATACTGTCAATCTTGCACCAGGTATACATTTTTAGATGTTGTATTGCTTTGGTTGCAATTATGTTTTAGGACTATAGTGCAGGTACTTGATGGAAGCCCAATGTTAATGAGTATATGTTAGAAATGACTAGTTTAGTTATCTTTAATTTCATTTCTGATACAAATTATGTTGCTATTTTGGCAATAATAGTTGCCAATCAGATCGCTCATGTCAATTGCGCAAATTGTGGAACAATGCTGATGTATCCATATGGCGCCCCGTCAGTTAAATGTGCAGTATGCCTGTACATTACTAACGTCAATGTGAGTACAACACGTGCCAGCTACAACATACAATTTTTCGTGTTCCTGGATTTTATCTATAGTCATATAATCTTCCATTATCATTGTATTTATAATACATGTCATTTACTCGTACTCTCATACTAATTTCCTTATAAATATCACAACAGAGCAATGGAAGGGTTCCCGCTCCTGTGCAACATAACGGCACTGCCACATCAACATTAATACCGTCTATGTCAACAGTGAGTTTTCATGATGTGTGTTTGTCATTATACTCATATATGTTATTGTTTTATTCCATTTCAAGTTTATAGATGCTACACATGGTAGATGACTATATACCTTTCTTCTTAATCTTACATGTATAGCTATATTATCTGCAGGAAACGCCTCATTCCTACAACCAACCAGTAGTAGATGATGAGAGCGGGAAACTGTTATCATCTTCTTCATGAGTCTTTCAGATAGAAGCATTTCTGATAGAACATTCTCTTTAAATTTTCCATTTTCTTGACAATTTAGGCAAGTAATTGTTGTCTTTTGAGCAGACATTGATCAAGTGAAATGACTGATCTGCCTTTTTCTTTAAATGGGAAAGCTTTTTTTTGGATGCAATGTGCGGAGTTGATCGCAGGCATAAGCGTGTAGAAAGTTTATAGGTTATTTTGCTCAATCATATGTTTGTTAAATTTTTTTATCACTTCGATCAACAACCAAAATGCATTGTTAAGTGTGGATGCAATTTTGTTTTTAAAGAAATCCAAATGTGCTGGTTCATAGTTAATTGTCACAATGTTGAATTAATTCAAAATATGATTCTTACTTTTTCATATCTAAATAAGTTCTACAATTTTCGTGTTAACAAGTTTGTGCTGTAAACCAATATTTGAATATAAGAAATGGAGGGTAACAGATGTTTTCAACATCACATGAGTTATAAAGTCACGGGGACGTTAAAGCTGAATATTAAAACCAATTTACATGTACTAGCGATTACCCGCACATTAATGGGGATGTAGGAGGCGGCAAATAGTTACAACTTGTTAACTTGTGTTTCCGGTGTAATCCTTAATGCAACTCTTAAGAGTTTAATTATAAGCCACTCTTTAAGAGTTTAAACATAGCCATTATGAGAAGAAAAAAAAAAGTTTATGAGTTGAACCAGAAAAATTTGAAAGTTTTGGAGGATTAAAGAATATTTAAAACCATATAACTTAGTGATAGTGGATAGCATGCTATTAATTTTTTATCAAAGGGTATATTAGTAATTTTCTAGTTCTCATTTTTGTAAGTTCTTAAGAAAAATATGTTTCTCTTTATCTATAGTACAGATAAGTCTGCCTTTCTTTACATACACTTAAGATCATGCAGCTTAGGTGATGTTAACTTCATGAATCATCTACTCATAAAAAAACTTATAATAGGCTTAAGTTTGCACATTAAAAGTTACTATAAGCAAATTTGAATTGCTCCAGTAATGATAGTTTAAAATTGTTAAAATAACCTAACTTAAAAAGATTAAATAAGAGGGTGTTTTTATGTCGCAATTTGGCCACGGTCATCTGATCATGATGTTATAAGGTTTTGAGATTGCTAATAAACATTCTTTGCTTGTCTCTGATAGACCATAAACCTACATATTTTGTTGCAAAAATAACTTTTTGCATCTTTGATACATGTTGTGATCAATGCGTTATAATTTACTAGGAGGTGACCAACATGAAATTCATTTAAAAGTTGTACTCCATAAGAGGATCTATAATCCGAGTAGCTTCAATTCTTCAAGAGTGATAAAGGGTGCATAGGTAAACACATAAAACAATGTTAAAATTGAATGAGTCAATATTTAGTTACTATATCAAATCTACCCGTGAAATCTATGATTTTAATTATTATGAAAGTTCTTGTAATACCCGGTATTGTACTATCGACTAAACCTATCCAAAACACGAAATAACCTATCAATCTAAACTAATATCTATCATTTAGCTCTAATGCCAAATGTAGGTTCCCATAACTATGCTAAACACATACAACTATGGCTAGAAATTACTATAGAGAGAGGGACGAGAGGTAGTTTTAGTGAGACAGAGTGGTGAGAACTTGTGAGAGAAAAACACACTTGCACCTTTGTTCCTACAAGTCACGCACCACACAAATGAAAGTATTTGTACGGTTTTATACATCATATTCCACATAATGGGCTCTCATGAGCTTGGGTTTTCTCGCGAGTTTGGGCTAAGACTTCTAGTAGGTTAGTTTAATTAAACATAATACCTATTAGCTTATATTAGATTCTTAAGCCAGTTACTATTCTCTTACATTTTCTATAACATAATACAGAGTTCCTATAAATAGAATGGCCATAACTTTTATGATCCTAACATAAGTGCTTTATA
>LBNU01034029.1:12411-25917 GCA_014162995.1 Artemisia annua
AATGTTGGTGGCTGGAAAATGCATCAATTCAGAGGAATGACCCATGATCAGGTTGAAGGTGTCTACTACAGAGTTAAAAGGAAAGATCTTGATTTTATTCCTATGAACTCAGAAGAAGAAGAAGAAAAAAGATTTCCTCACCTGAAAAGAAAGGCTAAAGATAATGAACCTCAGACTCAAAAGAAAACAAGATTTGTTGAAGAACAAAAGGTTCAGTCTGAGAAATTCACAGAAGAACAGCTGACTGGTATGATTTTGATTGAAGAGGAAGATTTTTATCCAGACCCACTGCAAGTCAGACATCCTATTATTGATTGGGAAGTTTACACTGCTAGCAACTTTGCTCCAACATGGAAAATTACAAGGCTAGGTGGTGAAACTTCATCATTCATTCAGTTTGAAGAACTTATCAACGCATGTGACAGAGATGATCTTGATGCATTGTGGAGATTAGTTCAAGAAAGATTTGATGCTGGCAGTCTTAAAGATGTGAAGGAAATGCAGCTGTGGGTTGATCTAAGAAGGCTCTATGAACCAGATGCTAATGATAACTTTTGGAAGTTTGAATCTTCATGTCCTGGTACTACATGGACTTACTATGACTCATGTGAAGTTCATCATGTTTCTACAAAAGCTGGAGTGGATGCTTTTATGTTTGCTGAGAAAGAATACCCACTTAGAGCTGGAACTCTCACTGTGATGCTGTCAACAAGGATAAGAGTTCATGAAGATACTAAGAAGGAAAGAGCATTGATAAATAGGATTCAAGAACAATGTTCAAGAGCTATTCAAGCATTAAGAAGAAAGTGAAGTGTTTAGAAGAATTCCCCAAATCCTAAAAGATGATGCAGATTGAAGAAACTTATTGATTTGCAGAGAAATCATAAGTTTAGGGGAGGATTGTTGGGAATAAAGCTAACAGTTACCACTGATAAGCTTGTGGAAGACACTGCTGAAGAATGCACTAGCAGTGGAAACACATTACCACTGCTAGTACATATTATTACCACTGCTGTTAGGATAACTGTAATGTATTCATATGTAGATAAGTATAGAAAAGATCTTGTGTATATTCTATTATGATAGCATTATATTTATCTTGTAAATGACTCCTTTTGCTATAAAAGGAAGTCCTAGGTCATTGTTCTAGGTACGAATTAACCCTAGAAAGCTTCAAGGTGTAACCCTAGTGATAACCAAGATCACTCATATTATTATCAATAATATTGAAGCTTTGTGTTAAACTTACAACTGTTCTCACTTACATTACATCATACAATTCATATTCTAAGTATTGTTAAGTATATTCCGCGTGCTTAATAATATAACTCAAAGTATCACTCTAACACAAGGTGTGTGTTTATATCCTATAGAAGAGTTACTTGAATCAGATTCCTCGGTTTTTAAGAACTTTGTTCCTTTGACTGATTATGTCTTCCTAACTTGGTTGAACTATTGACAGAGACATGATTGTTGATAAGCTTTTCCATATGATTGGTACATGAGTTCCCTTTATCAATGGTTGCTTCTAACTCTAAGACCTTGTCTTTGAGTTCTTGGTTAGTCTTAGTGAGCTTATCATTTGTGCTCTGAAGAGCCATGTAGTAGTTTTTAATGCTTTTAAGGTCAAATAATTCATTTATGATTTCTACAAGGCTTTGTTGAAGAGAGGTAAATTTGTTGAAGGGTAAAAGCTATAGAATACCAACGTACTTTCAAAAAATTACCGAAATGAACCATTTACTTTTTTATTGCCTACTATACCAACGAACTTTCAAATTTTAATTCGACTTGAAACATTTCTTTATACCGTTAGTCATCATGTGGTAACGTTAGTCCTTTTAGTCAACGAACGTTTGCAAAGTTAGTCTTTTTATACAAACGACTGTTTTTAGTTAACAAAAATTTTGATTTTTCTTATGTTTTCATATGTTTTAATACTTATTCGCCCGGTTTTACACGTTTTGATCCGTTTTCGCCCCGTTTTACACGTATTCGTCCGTTTTTACACGTTTTTGCCTGGTTTTACACGTATTCATCCATTTTTACACGTTTTTGTCAGTTTTTACACGTTTTCATCCAGTTTTACACATTTTCGTTTGTATTTTACACGTTTTCATCCATTTTTACACATTTTCGTCCGGTTTTACATGTTTTAGTCCATTTTTATACGTTTTCATCCTTTTTTACATGTATTAGCCCGTTTTTACACGCTTTCGCTTGGTTTTACACGTTTTGATCCGGTTTTACACGTTTATGTCCGGATTTACACGTTTTTGTTCGTTGCTGCATGTTTTCGTCCGCTTTTTACATTTTTTGTCCATTTTTAGACTTTTTGGTTCGTTTTTGCACGTGTAAAAACGGACGAACATGTGTAAAAGTGGATTAAACGTAAAAGCGGATGAAAACATGCAACAACGAATGAAAACATGTAAAACCAGACGAAACGTGTAAAAACGGATCAAAATGTGTAAAACCAGGAGAAAACATGTATAAACGGATCAAAACGTGTAAAACCAGGTGAATACGTGTAAAAAATGGATGAAAGTGTCCCGTTTTTCCACATTTGTAGCAAGTTTCATTTGACCTGTCTGTAGTTCCCTTGGTTGCTCCAACTCTTCCTGACCATTCGTAAAATCTTCGTTGATTTGCTAGAAGGGCTCAACTTTGAAATTCAGTAGTCAAGTCAGACATGAAGTCCTGACTACTTCTAGTGTCCTCTTCTACATCAGTCATCATCATGATCCTGCACCTTAGAGTTAGAAAACAAAGCTTTTGATATAGAGGATTGTGTGATGTTACTTTTAGTATCATTCTCATAGATTTGATCTATGAGTTCCTCCTCATAGTTGTATTTACCATATAGTGCGCCCAGTGTGTCAGTTTTTATAGAGTTGTTAGCCCTCTGAGTTTGGTTAAAGCTCAGCCATTTCCTAGGGAGAATATTTGAAAATTAGCATTAACCTCAACTTGAGGTATTTCAACTCCTAGATTTGAAAGTTCAGTGAGCAAGATTTTCAATCTTGAAAAGGTTTGAGAAACTCTATCTCCTTCAAGTGCCTTAAAGGTATTGAATTTTAGCCTGAGTGCTGAGATTTTTGTGTCTCTTGTTTTAGAGGGTCCCTTGTGTTCGAGAATTAAATCAGTCCACATTTGTTTGGCCATTTTGCATCTGAAAACAGACTTCATTACATCTCTGGGAAGTGTAGAGATGATAATGGCTTTTAGTCTATTGTCTTGATTGACTAGCCTCGCTAGGAGTCCATTGCTTTTGAGGCTTAGCCAAAAAAAATTCAGGTGTGGATGTGACTGTTTCGGGTATGAATGGACCATTTTCTAGAACTTCTAGAAGATAAGGTTCAATCCATTTTGGTAGATTAGAAACCTATCTTTCCAATCTAGGAAATCTTCTGCATCGAGTAAAGGAATAGAAGTGACATGAGCCCCTCCCCTTTAATCTAAGAGTTAAGGTAGTTCACCAATAGGTGCATTAAAAATGAAATTGTTATTGCCCCCTCCCCCTACATTTCTATGAGATGAGTCACCATTTCCATTACTACCTCCGGGTGGAAAAGGTGGTGACGGCATGGGACCGAGGATTTTAACATTGTCAGTATTTTTAGACATATTTGGATCTTGATTTTAAAAACGTTTTTGAACGATTTAGGAAACTTGTTTTATAAATCAAACGGCTCTGATACCACTTGTTGTTCCCAAAATAATGTCGTTTTATGAAAATAATAAGTTAATTCAATCTAAGTTACAACACAGCGATGTAATTTTTCAATGTATAATTCTTTATTGATAAGAATCAAAGAATTACATAGTGTTGTGCGGAAAACACTAAATTGAATGACAATGTAAAAAACCAACTCTCTAAACAAGCAAACTTTGACTCGAAAGAGTTCTAAGTTTTCTTGTGAACTTAAGATCTCTTGGGAGATTCTTGTAAGTTCAATCAGTGAGTTCGTGCTTCAAGAGTTACAAGAATGTAGTCTGAAGCAACAACTCCTCACTATGACCAACGATCCAATTTATACTAGTACAAGTTTGCTATTGGTGAGATTAGGTAGGTGCATGTCATAATTCTAATGGAAGAGGTACAAAAGAGTACATCTTCCATTTAATACTTTTGCTTTGGAAGACACACCTCTCTTTCTTTTGTGAATAGTGTTGCCAACTGTTCACTTCCTTAGTCACCTACTTGTACTTTAATTTGACTTATCACTAAGCTTCACTTTATCCTGCTCAAAAAGATTAGTGAAAAGTCCCGCCTAAATCTCAGTGGACATGAGCTATGCTTCGTTGTTCTGATTTAGGGAGTTGAAGGATCATCAGGGTATTGCCACCCTTAATAATCCTTTCACTTCAGCTAGATTTCCTTGGGCATACGGACTGACCCGCATCAGTTAGAGAGAACGACTCTAAGTGATCTTGACGATGTCTTATGACTTGAACTTTTGCTAGAGTGGCTTACTGACTTTGATATCAATGTCTTCTTGATCTGCTCTTTGAGATCCTTATCAGGGAGACCCTCCTTAGCTTAATTTTTGTTCAAATCCTAGTTAGAGACCGGTGGGTATAGTTTTTACCCAACAATGTGCTCACTGGGCATGCATTAATATGTTAATAAAAAGAATGTTTTGGTTCATTTATGTGAAAATTATTGTTAAACATAGTAATTTCTTAATTTATTTAATATGTATATGGTTAAATAAGAAAGTTTGGGTTTATTAACTACTCATAAACTTGTGTCCAGTGGGCACTTGTTAGCAAAACCATTTTAATAATGGACAAAACATTTTAAAAAAGGTGGTGATTTGCACACTCCCATATTTGATTGGGACACTCCAAAACATCCATTAAACAATTGGACTGTAAATATAAACTGCTTTAACTGTTTGTACATTGAGTGTTTCAATCAAATTTATGAGTGTGTCAATCATGTTTTTTAAAGGAGATATATGAATACCACTAAAAGTGTGTGTGCACCACAATCATGCATACATGATGTTGTATTATATGCATTACTAATGTAACTTTTTGGTGTGTGCATCCTTTTTGGTGGTGTGCATATATGATGTTGTATTATATGCATTACTAATGAAACACGAACCATTATATTAGGATAAAAGATAGAGGATAACAGATATACCTGTGAGGCATACATGTTACATTTAATATAAAACAATATTACATATAGAGAACAAAATAAAATGAATGAAAATTAAAGTTGACCTACGTATAGAATTTGGTGTAGAGTAGTATTTAAGTCAAAGAGCTTGTCATTACTTTCCATTATCGTAATATAAACCTGAGAAAACTCCATCCTTATAACAAAGCACACCTAGTTTCCTCTTCTAATCTAGATCACCAACTCATTAAACGCTTTCTTTATTTTCGATCACCAAAACCCAATTGATAGCATCCCGAACCTAACAACATGAACATGCAGCAATTTCAGTCCCGCATTCTAAACTGTCTAGCTTTTATAACTACCGGTACATGCTTTTTTGGCAAATTCTGTCGTTTTAATCATCTGAACCCTGCAGAAGTTGCGGTATATAGTTTATCTCTCGGTTTGATCATCTTTANCGATCACCAAAACCCAATTGATAGCATCCCGAACCTAACAACATGAACATGCAGCAATTTCAGTCCCGCATTCTAAACTGTCTAGCTTTTATAACTACCGGTACATGCTTTTTTGGCAAATTCTGTCGTTTTAATCATCTGAACCCTGCAGAAGTTGCCAAAAAAAGCATGTACCGGTAGTTATAAAAGCCACACAGTTCATAATGCGTGACTGAAACGGCTACATGTTCATGTTGTTTCTTAGGTTCGGGATGCTATCAATTGGGTTTTAGGGATCGAAAACTGCTGCATAAAAACACTATGAATACTATGGTTTGATATGGATAAAATTTTAAGATACATACACATGGTTCTTTAGATATTTTCTTGTATGTTCATTATTAATTCATTTCAATTTTTTCATGTGAAGGCGGATCGTCAGAGAGGAATGTCTCGGTCATCTCCAACCCCGTGCAAGGTATATATAACTTATTAAATATATATACTTTACATATTTGTGATTTTGATTTTGAGAAGTTTGGCAAAATGAATGGATTAATTAGCAATGAACGATCTCAAATCATCACTAAGATATGATAGATTCGATCACACGAGTGATTATAGTTTTTTTTTTAGTACAGATCTTTTTCCAACAACCATTTTAAGAACATATATGGTTATAGTTTGGATGTTATTTTTGGTACAATTTTAATTGGTGTGCGATATAAATATATGTGAATAATTACATTAACAAATTCTCAATTTAAGCTCGATCGGTTGGATTAATTAAGATTTGGTTAATTGGATTAATCCAGTGTTATAAAGGTTTGTTCCAATTTATGGACTAAAGTAGAAAATTGTACTTTCTTTAATTTTCTTAAAGCTCTCTTCAATAAACATTTGACATAAAATTAAATGGCCTTGACCTTCTTAAGTAAAAGAATTAAGAGTACATATTATTACTCTTTCTTTTTATCGGCTTATGTCAAAATGTGAATCTTGTTCTTCTTTCTATCCATGCATCAACAAATTTTACAAAGAGTTAAATGCAAGTATCTGCTATATATAGATTATGGTAGTTGATGCAGGTTTTACCGACCAGGTTTTAATATTTATATAGTTGCTCGTTTACCTATGGTCTACCTAATGCACTATCGGGCAGTGTACCCGGTCGTGTGAGGTATAGCTAGTTGGTAAAGCCGAGGTCGTCCCAAGAGCTATGCGTGTGGAATTTATCTAAGCTAAGTGTCACATTTAAAAGGGGTTTATGAATAAAGAGATTAATTAAACTAATAAAAGTAAATAACGAAAGCAAGCAATTAAATAGAAGGAAATCAGTAGGGAGAAGCAGTGTTAACCTAATTACTACTCTTGTTATTATCATGACTAGTTTTCTAGCAAATGCATCCTATCGTTTCGTCTGGGGGTTATATTCATATAGGATCAGAGGGTTAAATCACCTAAACCTATCTTACACCTTGTCCTATTCTCACATATTGTAAATGCAAGAGTTCATCAGTCGGCGTGAACCTACGAGATGCAAGAGTCATTAAGTACCTCTACTAACTTGGACTAGTCTAACAGGATGCGGGTATTGGTCACATCTTACATCCCCTCTAACTTCTTTAAGCATATCAGATTGGTAGGTGGTCCTAGGGTAATTCGTACATGTATGGTGATATTCCTACCACCAAGTCACATCCTTATTGGCTTGGGTCCTAGGGTTAATTCACCAAGCCTTTAAGGAACTACCAATCATCTACACTACCGAAACTATAGTGTCCCAAGACTCACCAAGAAAGTATACAAACAAAACGATAATAAATGCGGAGAAAACTAAGTCATAACAATAACAATTTCATAATAAGGCTAACACCAAGAGGTGTTTAGCCACTCATGTTCATAAATGCAGTAAAACAATTGTTTAACTTAACAAATATAAACATAAATCTAATACAAATCGAAAGAAAGAATAAACTTATGATGGTAATGTGAATTCTCCCTTGGAAATGACTTGTATGCTGATTGAACTTCGTTCCTCCTGCTCCTTGAATTCCTCCCAACTTCTGTGAGGTGAAAAGTGAATGAATAAACTCAGAATTAGGGCTGGTATTTATAGGCCCGATTTTGCTACGGCGTAGCTGTACGAGTTGCTACACCGTAGCCTTTGTTAATTTCATCTACGTTGTAGCTTGATCAAGTGCTACGGCCGTAGTTCCATTATTAGTTTCTTCTACGGCGTAGTTGTTTGGGAAACTACGCCGTAACTTCTTCTTTGGCCACGTTAGTTCTCTACTGCTTGATTTGGGGGTCTACGCCGTAGGTGGAGAGTTGCTACTCCGTAGAGCCGTAGTCTTCGTAAATTGATGCTACGGCGTAGGTAGATGGTGCCTCTACGCCGTAGTTAGTGCAGAATCCGCATACTTCACATATTTTCACATTAAACCTTCCTTTCCCGAGTTTCTTCATTCTTATGCTCATCTTTGTCTTGAAAACAGAATATAAACAAATAAGAGTATATATCCTAACATATTAACACAAAAGATGAGTAATCTAAGGGGAAATTAACACTTAAATCACGGAACTATTTGATGTTATCAAATATCCCCACGCTTGAACTCTACTTGCCCTCAATTAGACCTTATTAGAATAATTCTTAAAAAGATATCTCCCAAGAAACTGGAAAATATGAATCTAAAAATTTCCTATGCTAGAATATATCAAAGCCGAACACCTTACAAAATGGGAACAAACACTCATGCTCTCTCTCCTAATCTAAGTGTTAATTTCGTGGTGATCACTCAACGCACAGTTATAGAATGTATTCTATCATAGGCTTGGCGGTTACACAAATCTCTACCACTATAGCTAAGGTCGAAACAGTTTTTAAAGGCAATATTGGGTGAACATTTATAAGGCTATGGGTGTAGTGTTCTTACTAACATACTACGGAAAAGGCGACAAAGGCAATGGTACATGAACGGAACGCCGGGAAAGACACCAATGACTGCTCAAATCCCTTACCTAAGCATGATTCACAAATAAAGGGTAGGATAAGACATGGGATGCACAATAATGGTGTAAAAAGAAAAAGAAAGCAAATAGTCTTAGCCTATAACCGAGTTGCTACCACTTGCCGTTCATCCAAAGTCCAAGCTTCAAAATGCAAAAACTGGATCATATAACAAGTGTGTGTGCCATTAGCGGACGTCATGATGGGCACCACACTTGGTCTTCATGTTGGCGATTAAGAACCAACAACTTCATTCTTCATATGTGACCGAAGTGGCCTCTTCGATACTAATTCTTTCAAAGCTCAAAATACGGTGCTATACAAGGTTGCACCAAAGATAAACTATCTACATACTGAATTTCACATTTTTTTTTAAATAACAATACAAGAAATAAAATGCATCCCCCCACTTGAGATGAACTATACATGTAATAATTGTGGGTTACTAATGATCTTCAAAGATGGGTCTTCAACGTAGGTGTGATTCCTGAATCTCTTGACTTGAACCTCAAACTAGAACAAGTGGCAACTTCCCAACCATAAACCAAAACTACACGGTAGGCTAAGGCGAATAGGTGTATCGAAACAATTATAATATGGGTAAGAAACGAAAGGATAGGCTCAAAAAGGGTGTATCTAGGGGTATCTTGCACTAAAGATGAGTGCAACAAAAGGGTTTAACATGGGGGTCGAATAGTCAATGTGACTAATCGATAAACACACACATATAGGCTGTTTGGGTGATAATCCTAAAATATTGCCTTCTTAAAAAGTTTCTTCTAAATGTATCAAGAAAACTCAATACACTACTCGTCTATGGTTTCAAAATGATGTAAAGGCCAAGTTCTAAAGTTTATAAACTACCGGCACACTCATAATTTTGGTGGATTTGGGTAAAACAGGGGAAACTGAATAGGTTAAACCTCACCATGATATTAAGGGTTAATGTGCTCGGCTAAGGTCTATTATAGTTAGGTTCAGAAAAACATGTCAAAAGTTTTAAAAGTGACATAATTTTTCAAAATAAACTAGAAAAATGGGGCAAAATAAAGTTCAAATTATAATTCTACTCCCGTCCCCCCACTTGAATTGTACAAAGTCCCTTTTTTGCATAAATAAACATTTAATAAAGAGGAGATAAGTAGAATTGGAACGAGAACTTCCCTGAAATTTGCTCTTGAAAATGATAGAAGGATCATGTTGAAAAACGTGCCTCCACTTCGCCTAATGAGCAAACTTCAAATCCCTGAAATCACACAACTACCACAAGCATAAAACCTAAAAAAGAAAAATAAATGAAAAATAAAAAAATCCTAACTCACTTTCGTAGGAATCATGGTTGCATTTAGTGTATGCAACAAGCCTTTTAAACCACTTGGTGTCCCAAGTGGATGAGTGAAGTCTCATGAGGGTTTACAGGGAACACACCCTCAAAGTTCATTTAAAAACTAATACAAGTTAAAATATGATTTGTCAAATAAAAATTTTAGGTACAGAGGAAAGCTACAGCGTAGCCAGAATGTGTTGCTACGCCGTAGTTGATAAAATAATCCAGAACGACACCTAGAGGTTGCTACGGCGTAGTAATGCGTTGAGCTACGCCGTAGTTATGTCCTGGGGGAATTTCTTAGATCCAAAAGTCAAAAAATGACTTTCCCCAACGCTAAGCTTTCTCTAAAACCTGCAAATAATTATGACAAAACATACCAAACCAACAAAATAAAAGGAAATGGATAATGGTTGTCTCCCGAAAGAGCACTTTTGTTTATTATCGAGTCTTTAAGTTAGACTCATTGCCACGACTAGTCATCACGTTGCTCACCAAATTTGGTGTGCATTTCTTCCCTAATCAAATTTTTAAAATCTTCACCATTCATTCGTCCTACTGGCATTTGTTTATCGGATCGTCTTATCGATACTTATGAATCTTCCTACTCCATCCATTGTGTATCTTCGAACCTTAAAAGTTTCGACCTTCACTTCAGGTGGATCGTACTTGTTTCCTTCTATTTGGCAATTGTGTACTTCCATAGTTTCTAATTCCACCTCATGCCAAAATGTTCGTCCTTTCTTGAAGCTTTTCTAACACTTTTCCCAGATGTCTTGGAGCATGTATCCTTTCATTCCAATCTTGAGTCCATATTCATCTAAAAGTTGTAAGACTTCTTTTTCGATTCAGATTTAAACTTCTCAAAACTTCTTCCGAAAGGATCATCATACCCCTCCGGTGTATCGGACTCTTCAGAATAGCTATCGATCATCCATTCTACAAACACTTTGTGAGGATCGGTTTAACACTCTACTTAGTGTTGGTGATACTTTGGTTGTATGTTAACTAGCAAGCGGAATTTACCAATTAACACTTAGAAGATTAGATGTGTGTAAATGTAATAGCAAACAATGAACACAGAATAAACAAACTGCTTCAATATTATTGAGAATAATACGAGTGATCAAGTATATCACTAAGGTTACAACCTTGAAGCTTATACGTATGAAAGTTGTGTAAAGGGATTACTAAACCCTAATCTAGGATCTCCTTTTATAGGCACAATGAGTCCTTTACAAGTAATGAATAATCTAAACAAATAGGATATACACAAGATCTTTTCTATACTTATCCTATTACACGTTTATCCTAATCTACATATATCATAAGCAGTACAAACTTCCTAACACTATCAGGACTAACTGACTTAGTACTGTCAGTGTATTTCTTCATCAGTAGGAACTTTGTCTTTACTGTATTTGTACTGATGCAGATAATTCCCAACAATCCTCCCCTAAACTTATGATTTCTCCTAAATCACTAAGCTTGTTGAATTATCTCTGATGATGGGGGGATTCTTCCAAACACTTTACCTTCTCTTCAAGGCTTGTGTTTCCCTGCTACATTGCTCTGAGATCCTTTGTAGCAGATCATTAATCTCTTCTGTCCTTTCTTCACACCTTAGCTTCACTGAGAGTAAAACAAGTAGAACTCCAGCCCTTAGTGGGTATTCTCTCTCTGCAAGCATAAATGCATCCACTCCATCTAGTGTAGATACATGATGTACACTGCAGCTATCATAAAACTTCCACAAAGTGTTCAGTGTGTGAGCTTCAAACTTCCAAAACCTATCACTTTTATCTGGTTCATACAGTCTTTGGAAGTGAATCTATAGCTCCTTCTCCTTGATATCTTGAAGCTTCCCAGCATTTTGCTTGTCTTTCACCATCTTCCATAAAGTATCAAGATCATCCCTATCACATGCTCTGATAAGGTCTTCAAACTGCATGAAAGAAGATGTTTCTCCACCCAGTCTTGTAATCTTCCATGTTAGATGCAAAGTCATCAATGTGAATTTCCCAGTCAACAATTGGATGTCTGGTTTGAAGTGGCTCAGGATAGAAGTCTTCTTCTTCTTCTATCATAACCATAGTGTCAAGCTGATCTTCAGTATGTTTCTCAGCCTGAGGTTCTTCAGTCTTTGACTTCTTTGCTCTCTTAGACTCCATGTGAATTCCATGTCTTTTGAGAAATTCAGTCTCCTTCTGTGAATCCATGGGGATAAAATCAGCATTCTTCTTAAAAGCTCTGTAGTAAAGCCTTTGAATTTCTTTTGGAGATTTTCCTTTAAGCTTATACATCTTCCATCCATCTTGCATACATAGGTATTTCTTCATTCCAGCAGTGACTTGAGCTAGTGATGGCTTTCTTGGTCTCTTTTGCCCTTTCTTGATAGAACTTATCATATCATATAGAGCTTGATCATTCTTCATAGCAATAAAGTCAGCTAACTGTGCAGATCTTTGTTCTTCAGTAAGAGATCCATCTGCAATAAGTTGGATGGCTTTGGCTTTGGCTTTGACTTCTGGATTGTTGTTAATCATGAACTCTATCTCTTCTTCACTTGGTTGATAGGACAGAGCTGGATCATTCACCATTTGTTCATTCTGAAGTCTTTGAGCCTCCATAAAGCTTGCCACATCATCTTCAGCTTTCTTTCTTGCAAGTTCTTCTTCATGAGCCTTCCTTGCAACCTCTTCATCAAGAGCTAATTGTGCAGCAACCCTTGGCTTTACTTTCTTTTGTTGTAAGGATGCTTCTTCTGAACTCACTGGTGCTTTGTCTTTCTCTTTTCTCTTCTTTTCATACTCTGTTTCCTCTGTTTCTTGGTGAATTACACTATCAGTACCTTCTTGAGTTAGTACTGGTAGTGTTGTTGAGGCAGTACCTTGTTGAACCTGACTTGTTGCAGTGTCAGTGCCTTCTTTGTGTGCATCCAAGTCCAAAATCTTTGTATCTTCTTGAAGCACTTCTTCAGTATCAACTTGTTGAAGCTCTTCAGTTGTTTGTGGTTGGTCTTCACTAAAATCAAAAGCTGCACCATCTGTAACACCCCTAAAAGTTGTCAATAACAGCGGAAGACTTAATAACGATAGCGGAAGACTTTTTGGGTGTTACTTCGAGGATCCTTGGCACAATCATAGAAAACGACATAAAGTGACGTATTAAGTTTAGTTTTATTGAATTATCAGATATTCAAGACATGAGATGTTTCATTATTTAAACAACAAGTTTATTTGAAATGTATCCAAAACATTTATTTAAGCCCGTGCCAGTTTACATGCCCACTCCGTGCCTTCAAGTTCCGTCCTGTTTAGTTACCTGAGATAAACATGCTAAAGTCAACATAAAGTTGAGTGATATTCATAGGTTTAAGTTTAATAGTTTGAATCACAAGTTAAAGAATGTATTGCAATCACATGCAATCAATAAGTTTAAAATCAATGTTCCAGTTATTGCCTTAAGCTCATGACACTCAACGATTAACAGCCAATCATAATCTCAAGTTATGACGGTAAGTAGTAGGCCCTCAAGATAGGTATTTGCCGATAACCTATTTATAAGAACAATAAAGTGCGCCTGGTGGTTT